>CABEEJ010004449.1:7659-64071 GCA_901482245.1 Timema douglasi
GGGGGTTATGGGGTTCAAACCCACCACCCTTCACCTCACAGAAATTCTCTATGAAGCTTAAGATGATTATTTTTCAGAGACTTTTAGTGTATTGGTTGGGTGACAAAATACTGTATACATACTAAGTCCCTTGCTTGTAAGAGGTTTTGTCTGATTTCTATAAAATGACCGAACTATTACCCCTCGAGCTAACCTCCAAAGAACAGCGTCTTAGTGATCACAGTAATATTGTCTAATGCTTTCAGGGGTGAGGGCAGAAAGTGTGGAAGTGCAACAAGTTCCTTGTTCTGTGGTGTCCATGAGTTTTTTCAACCCTCTCACAAAACCGGATAGTGGCATAGTCACATCCAATGACTCTCTTGTTAAATGTCCTTACGATGAGATCGGTGGGTTCACCATTACAGATGAGCTAAGGAAGGTACAAAAGTGCATCTCATCCACAAATTTGTAATAACTCTTTGAATATTAAAACTAATCAGTTATAATGTGTCCTTGAAGGTTATTTTTTATGAAATCACATTTTAAGTTGGTTTGTGCAGATGCTTCTAGATGAAGATAGTTCCAACTACAAATTGATGCCGAAGTCTGATCGCAACGAGTTTATCTTCCGTCTGTTTCAAGCCATTTGCCTCGGTGGACAGTGGTGTCAATACGAAGACACTATTAAGCCCTACCTTGATACCACTAAATGTATTTACAAAGATCTGGTCAGGTATGCCAATAGAAATAGACATCAAACACCGATGTTGAAGGATCCATGTTCAATGTTTTGCACTGATATCTGAGATGCCCGTATATGTAGCCTATATGTTTATTTAAGGATTTAATTTGTTTGAATTGATATTAAAGTTTCACTTGTTTATTCACTGGATTTGAAAAAAAAAGTATTTATTATAAAATAGCAATGGTTTACAGACTATGTTCTATTATCATCTATGTTCCATTAGCATACTTGTTCCTTTTTGTTAAAAACTTTTTTTAATATAATTTTTAAGAGCAGCTACTAGTACTTGGTTCAAAAATCTTTCACCTTCATTCTTTGAGATACAACTATTATGTTCATCATTTTTAAACTAAAACTAATGTGTTTTTTTCAGTGTACAGAAAGATCCGACCACGAAAGATATTTTTGTGAGTTCGGTGGTGCTGCAAGTGGTAGCCAGAGGAAACTCTGGTGTTCCCTATTATCCCAGCGATCCAGAACACATCCAGAACTTTGCTTACCTGATCATAGATCCACTCAGACGACAAGTAAAAACGTTCACTCACCAGTACCATGGAGTGTCCTGCTTCTGAGTGCATCAGCGACGAGACCTCACATCAATACATGTACAATATTATTAACAAGTTAAGAACTTAAATGTTTTTAACATGTAACTTTAAGTTCCTGGACATGAAAAAAAGTGATGCTTAAGGTAAGCGTCCACTAGCCGAATCGAACCGACCGCACACATCAAATTTTTGTATTCTTTACATTATTTGAAATTAAGCTGCATTCACCTATTCTCATCGAACGTATCTGACATCGGCAATGCTGATAATAATTCTGGTAGACAGATTAAAATCCGATCCATGTGGTGGATGCAGATGACATCCTCTAGAATCCCGAGTCATACAAGCACTCCCCACAATTCACACCATTCACATTGGGATTTCCAGCTTTATTCTCGCTATTTAGTTTAGATATGGGCAGGGTAACTAATAAATTAAGCCCTTTTTTTTTCATTCCTTTATTTTGAGACTGCTGTAAAGTTAACTGGTAGTAAATTTGAATGGAAATCACAATTTGACAACATAATGTGTTAAAATATAACTGTATCATGATTTACATTTTTTTTTTAAAAACAGACATACTTATTTAAAATAATTTTTTTTAAGTCTTGAATGCATGCAAAAGCCAAGAACAATTTTGATAACTCTTAAGTTAATGAACTACACAATTTTATCATTACCTAAAAATCTCGGAATGAAGAGTACCATACTTAAAAATACAGCCCTTATGTTCAAGACTTTTATTAAAAACATCAAACATTATGAGTACATATAAATAATTATTTCACACAAATAATTTACCATAGTTTAACATTAATATATGATATACAGTATATGTTTTTAATAAGATATCACATCTGTTGAATATTGTAAAAGTTAAAAATAATTTAATGCAAAATCTACTGATATACAAATGGTAAGAATATGTATAAAATCCAATTGTATAGAGATTGGAAGTAAAGTTATATAGCATGGATGAATGGAAAGACGAAACAGCTGTGAATATTTCTTTATAAAAAACAGGCTGTTGTTTATCAATAATAATAATAATAATAATAAAATTATAGTTCAAGGCCATTACAATTATTAAGTTCCATTTCATCAGTAAGTTCATAAATGATAAATTTGTCTATCTCCCATGTTAGTAATATTAGCTTTGTTAGAAAGGTAATAGTATATAATATTAAGAATATAGGAAAATGTAGAGCCAATTGTTCACTGAGCCAAAATGGCACAAGTTATTTATTTATATTAATATTGAGATAAGGGTAAGAAAAATCCACCGAGCATTACAGTGAAAACAATAATTACCACATAGCCAAATCTTTTTACATATGAACAAGAACATTTATTAAACTGCTTATTTTAGTATGGAAAATTAACCAGTTAGATATTTCTCATACATTTGTAAAATATACATAGCTTTGAGAAAATAAATATGTTACTAAGTTGATTTGATAAGTTTATTGATGGTGTTTTATTTTAGGCACTTAAGAGTGAGAGTCCCCAGTTTGAAACTTATCTTTGCAAATATTTCATATGAAGCTGGTGAATATATTTATTAATTATGTAGGCATATGGATTGGTTCTATTAGCTAATTAGTTATTAAAAATTCACTAGGGTTGGGTTAAGCTAGTTTTTATTCAGCTGTTGATATTATTTTCTGAGTTTTGAAAGTGCACAATAAATATACTAACTAAATAGTAATATTTTAGACACAACACGGCCCATAATATTGTAGGGAAGATTTTGACACCTGAACAATGCAGTAAAGTTTTTTTTTACCCTTAATTTGATTTTACAATAATTTATGATCTTTCCTCATCGACTCATGTAAACAGCAGCTACTACCAACATTTTCGAGTTACATTATCAAAAAGTTAAACTCTTGTAGCACAAAGTTTAATTTTATGATAAATGTGAAATAAGTGAATTAGTTTACATGCAAACATTTTATGGTGGTATATAAACTTAAGACTTAAATACTAGTTTAAAGATAATTAAAAAAAGATTCTTAAGAAGTTTAATATTTAACGTATTGGTCCAAATAAAGAATGGCCTCACACATAATACTACCCTCTACATGAAAAAAAGTCTCGAATATACCATAAGGCAAAAACTTAACAAATTTGACAGTTTGATTGGACCCTGTGAATGTGTCTTAACGCGCAGACACTTCTAAAATTTTAATTTTTTTCCACAAAGTTGAATATTAGCCTTGAAAACACCAACTTGCATGTAGTTTTTTCTCATCCCCTTGTCAACTTGAGACGCAGAGTAAGTCGCATTTCAACGCGATCACTAACTTGCGAATTTGCCATGGGTGTTTTATCTATCGCACAGCTTCTTCCTAAACTAACACTAACCTACTGAATTACCACTACAGGTACAATGAAGGGTGGAAATCCTCCTCCTTCCCTCTCTCTCTCTGTTTTGACCTTTAGTTTGTTATTAAATGTGCGCATGTACATTTATTCCTATTTGCCAATCAGTAAAGTTACGGTATGCTACATAATAGACCGCTGTAGGAATCTGATGGAGTTTTTTTTTCAGTGAAAAATGTTAGGCTACTTCTTTAAAAAGAGTATATCGACGGCCTATTTCTAATACCACTTATCTCAAAAATTATTGAAAATGAGGTTTGACTATAGGGACATTCTATATGGTGTTCTGCGTCTATTTATAATACCGCTGATCTCATAATGTCCAAAACAAGGGCGGAAAAGAGACATTTAAAACCTCATATCTTGTTGTGGCTCCACTGGCCCTTCCAATACCTCTTATCTCAACAGATTGTATTCGGTTGACTCATGGCAACTCATACAGTTAAGCTGTGCAAAACAAGACTGTCAATAAGAAACACCCAAACAAGAAATCCCGGTGAAGTTCTACAATGACTTACCATCTAACGCGGGTAAAACAATGAACGCCTCAATGTCTATAAAAAGATTTTTCCTGAGTACTTTAGGTGTTAACGAATGTATGGTAAACAATTGGGTTAAGAACATTGCAGATGAGCTTCCCTCTGAAAGGGTAGCTGCAGCTGAAGAAAAAACACAGGATGATCCTGGTAGTCTGTCAAATAACGGAAACAAAAGAGGGAGGCTCTCAAGAAACACATCCAGAGAGCTGGACGAAAGAATGATTAATCTTAAGGATTACCTTGAAAAACTTCCTAAAATGCCTTCTCATTACTGCCGAAGAGAATCCAATAAGTTGTACCTTGAAGCTCATTTCTATTCAAACGCTAACTTGTACAGAGAATACATTAAAAAAATGAAGGAGGAAGGGAAACCAACATACTCTTCCATTGTTTTTGATTCTGTGTTTGGTGAAAAGAATTTGGCTATTTTCGCCCCCAGGAAAGATATGTGATGTATGCTATCAATATGAGGTCAAAAACTTGGATGAAGAGACTTGGAAAAATCATGTTTTGATTGAGGATCGAATCAAAACAGAAAAAGAGAGCGATAAAATGCAAGCTGAAGAGAAGAAAATCTATTGCCTAACAATGGATCTCCAGGCAGTAAAATGTCCACCTTTTGTGAAAAAAAATCTGATCAAAGTGTGGCAAATCTTAGGGGTTTGTTGTACAAACCTAACGGACAAATTCAGTTCCAACTAGATTTTGATACGGAATTTGAAGATTTTCCAGTACATCCGCGAAGAACCACAGTAGTTGAAGAAAGGAAACCTTTTAATGGAATAATACCAAAACTCTTCAAGCAACACCTGGCAATCTCGGAAAAAAATTGGACACATTTGCAGGAACTGAAACCAGTAATACCAGCTGATTTTAATTCTTTTTATGACAATATGCCAAGGCTGAAAGAAAAACCTCACCAAAAGACTCAACAGGATTCTATAAGCCAGCAAGGCCATAGATTGAAGAAAATGAAGAAATAAAACATTGAAGAACACAAAAATGAATAAAAGAAACTGAAAGAAAAGATTCTGTAATTCATAAATACATATTTTTAAATTGTATCTACTATTTTTCTTCAGTAATAAAAATTTTAATGTCCAATACAATAATCTATTACTATTACTAAGCAAGTGGTTGAATAAATACAATGCATCTCGTAAAAGGTATTACAATCAAATGTATCTCATGATTTGTATTGTTCAATACCTTGTATCTCCAAATAAAATTGGTCTAATACCACGTATCTACTAAATCTAATTGTTTACCATGTCAAACACACAAAATTGATAAGGGCTTCTTAGAAATGAATTCAAACAATTTTCCTGTATATATAAAAAAATAGTGGTCCTAATTTAGAGACGATAGTGATTTTATAATCACTTTTTTGTCTCTCCTGAAAAATTGCCTGTTTAGGAGATGCGTGGTATTAGAAATAGGCCGTCGATATAGTGTTCAGAAGAAGATTTTTAGTAGAAACACATTGCACTATACTCGGACTGAGCATATTCTGAAACAAATTTCATGCAGAATGCTTTCATTTTTGTGTTTATATCTGGGGTGTCATTACCGGAAAGGACAGGAGGAATACCCACCCACACAATCTACTCAAATGGAATGCTCTTAAAACCGTAAAAGAAACAGTGAATTGTTTTATTATCATTCAAAAGAATTTAAATACATGTTTGAAGAGATGTATAAATGAGTAAGCTTAAAGTTTGTTTTAAAACTTAAAGAATTAATTTAATTATCATCATATTAATTCAATTGGTACAAAGAGAGTTATTATCTAATTTAAAGCCAAAATGGGGTTGTTCTATAACCTCCATATCCTTCCTCCTCACTAATTAGCTAATTAAAAGCAAGCAAGGCATGTTGTTTACGTTATAAAGCACACCTCTGAAAACAAGGTTGTAGAGTAAACCTCACCTGTTATAGAACCGAGGATAACTTATAAGTTAGCTTAGCCGTTTAGTTTTGCTTAGAAAAAATGTATTATTAAACCCTCTTTCAATTCATCCATATTTGTCAAGTACCAACTAGTTTCTAAATCAAGAGTTAGCCTCAGGAAGGCAAGTTTTATATGAGTACAACTTGAAAAATTATTTCCCTACTTCAAGAAGTCATTATCAAAAGTTACTTTATATTTCACAAGTGTTGAATGTATACAAAATTTTCAGTCACATTAATTCAAATCATAAAAGAATGGGATAGATTATTAATTTGGGCAGATGAAAAAGAGAAAAAATCACAACCAGAAACGGCGGAAGCTGATCTACACAAGAGCTCAATATTTGTTGAGTAAAGAAAATTAAAGACAATATGTTAAGTTTATGAAATGGTTTTGCATTGTTTATAAACTAGTTACATATTAATATAACTAATATAACACTTGGTTAGAGCTCTGACGAATTGCAGAAAATGAAGCTTCTGATAAATAGGTTATGCATCACAACACAATGTTATTACTAATATTTGTTTATTTGATAAGGAGTAATAATAAATGATAGTAAGGTTATAGTCTTTTTTTTATTACCTTCTCCTTATTTTATATACTTTTCTTCTATGACAACATTTTTTGGCGATTTTCCACCATATTCAAGTCTTATTTGTATTTAAGTTGATTGATTTTACTTCATACTATTGGAACGTTTGTGAAATTGTACGATTTTATATGGAATAATTTTTAGTGAGATATTATTATAGATAGGTATGTAAATGTGTGTTAGTGTTTTTACTTTTATTTGTGATCTACCATTTTCTTAATACTCTATTATTTTATTTATTACAAATTGTTTTAGCTTAATATTTCATACATTCAAAAATATTGGAACTTCTGGTAATTATACAGATAATATTACTTTGTCTATACAATATTTCAAAGTATTTAAATTGATTATAAAAACAAATGAGTAGATACCTAATGACCTGTAAATTTAGAACAATGTATAAACAAAGTAGAATAATGCAATGTTTGTGATGGACTAGAGGCCAAGGTGAAAGGATGTGAGCCTGTGTGAGGAAGTAAATAAGGGGAAGGAGATAAGTTTGTTTCTATTAAGGTTCCCTTTCCTTTCAAGTTGGAGTCCTGCTGTATCACATACATTATAATATTTTACAGTGTTTTAACACTTTTTACATACATGAGGTGTAACTTAAGTTGGTTTGAGAAAGAAAGATAAGGATTATTTTAATTGATTAGCTGTGAAAATATATATTTTTTCAATAGTTTAATTTTTTTTATATAGTTTACACACAAATTCAATGAATGAAATGCAGGTTAGCTAATAGTTCTATCTTTGAAATGGAATGATATTAGACCGTTTATTAAAACTTTCCAGACTGCCAAAATAAGTGTAAGACAGCTTTCTCTTTAAATGAAACACTAAGAAAAGTTTGTTTATTAAAAAAAAGATTTTTTTTAGATAACGAAGTTTTTCTCTGAAAAACGTTTTAATAACTTATATTTTTCTAACATTAAGATTAAAAAAATACACAAAAAAAATTGTTCATTATAAATTCATAATTTGTGTGACAAAATTAATGTTTTCATTTACTGCAGAAAAAAGTTATTGCTAAATCTTAAAGTCTAAAGTTGGGTCAAATCTACTATTTCACATACAGAATTTAGGGAAAAATTATGAACATAAGAGTAAATATAAATATATTATAGTAATAGAAAATACAAATAGTTACTAAATGTTAACATTCTTTCCATCCATTCTTTATAAGATTCATAAATTCAATCAAGTGTTAAATTAGTGGTGTGGGGCCTGGCCGTTAAGTTCAATCAACAATTTTAATTGATTCTGAACCTTGTATAGGCAGTCTAGGAGCTCTAACACAAATTTTACAGAAAACAACTGAGAAAAATTAACTTTTTTTAAAGGATTTGAAGTATTCAAGGAACCATCCCTATCTTAAGCCTTAAGATAACCGATCAATTTTCTATTTATTTCAAACAAGATTACTCTATGTGGCATTCAAACAGCTTCTTGTTGCGTAATCATTTCTATTATTTTACAAAAAATATAATAAAGTGAATCATGTTTTTCTGTTTTGTACAATTAGTGAAACTTTGCACTAAAAATAACCTTCCAAAGCGACTGACAACGTGAGTGATGAAGGTTAAGACGGGAATGTTTGAATGAAAGGTGTAAGTTTGGTACAATTTTATATTCAGATTAATTAGGGAACAAGAAGCGTACTTTAAAATAAGAGTAGTTTTTAAATATACTCGGGCTGGAAAATTGATGCTAAAAATATGTAATCAAAAAGTGATTGGTGCATTCTTCTCTGCTTGAATTACCGCCAAGCAAAAACGACTAACACACGTGCTGAGAGGTTATTTACCAATTCTTTATTAATTGATGTGCTTCTTTCCTGGTAATATGACTACACCATTAAAGAACAAGATACATCATTTTAAAATCAAATATATGTAATATACCTGAGTTGTTAAAATTCAATGTAGAACTTGGGAAAGAAAGTATGTGTACAATATACTCATTTAAAAATGTGTATATTGTCTAGCTGTTCTCATATCGAACGAGATTTGAGGATGGAAAAGCCTCCATAAGACATGTTTATAATACTAAATGTACATTTATTAGTAATAACAAGTATAGAATCTGCTTATTAATATATATATAAAATATTCACAATGAATTTGATCCATCAATTTATTGCAGGGCTGTGCAGATCGTTATTAAACCATATTTAATCAAAGGTTGAAATAACTTGTGTGTATTAACTAACAACTGTTGCTTCATTACACGAGTGTTACATCATTTCCTGTGATTATATATGTATTATTTAAGCAGACTAAGGCTGTAAACAACTATCAGGGTATAAAGTAGAGAAAAGCTTTGCATGTGTTTATGTCACAGAATGTACAAATATTAGTTTTGAGTAGTGATAAATAACAAATTTAATAAAATAATAATTATATTCCAGGTTTTTTGTTACATTAAAATAGTCTAAATGTATTCAAAATTGTATTTCTTGCAATTTGCTATTGTAAGTTGGCATGTACTATAATGTTGGGAAATGGCTTTGTTCTATAAATATATGGTTTTCAAGGTTGTAAAAAATGTACTAATATTAGAGATCCCTATTCTGATGGATTTATTCATTTACTAGCACCTACTTGTGTCCATATTAATTAATATCTTTTCAATACATTTTAAATTAAAGTAATTACCATATTGACCCAAAAATAATGCAATGTTTTTCTCCTAAGAATCTCCTTCCAAAAACTGTGCTTGTATATTCAATTAAATATTTTCGAACCCAAAACTATGACCAAGTATTTTTATTAAAGATGGGTCGAATCCACTATTTCTCGCATTCGAATCAACATTTTATTTTCGAATCTTGAATCTGAATCCTAGCAAATTGTTAGAAATTTTAATGATTTACAAATAGACCTATATTACACAATATAGGCCTAAACTGTAAATTAAGATTTATTACAATCATGCTTACAATTTTAATCAACCACAACAACCCCTCGCAAAATTCTGGTTAAAATCCAGCCCAATTAAACAATCTAGACTCATATTATTGTTTAAAAATCAAAGCAATCAAAATTTGAGTGTCTTTTAGCTATTTTTAAAAATGTTGCTAGAATGAATTAGGTTTCTAAAAAAAAACATGTGAGATAAACAAACAGATTAGGCTAGTTACCTTTTGACCAACTTTAATCATCAATAAAGTATTATTATTTATTTTAATAAGAAAGCAAAAATAAAAGAACAAACAGATTTAAAAAAACTGAAACAACATGCTTAGCAATTAAACATATATTGGAGAAATAATTAACACAATAGTATGTTTTATTATTATTTTCTTTTATATCCATTATCTCTCTTCACATAGAAAACAAGAAATATAATTGATTCTTGCAGTAAATTCATTCCTGTGAATATATTCTATTTAAAACTCACATATTTTAGACTCTTGCAATATGTTCATTCCCATTTTATTAGGCAGAACAAAGTTTGAATATGTTTAAAGTTACTTCAATAACATATTTAAAAATAATAATAAACCCATATTCAATAAAATATTTAAAAATAATAATAAACTCATATTCAATAACATATTTAAAAATAATAATAAACTCATATTCAATAACATATTTAAAAATAATAATAAACTCATTCAATAACATATTTAAAAATAATAATAAACTCATATTCAATAACATATTTAAAAATAATAATAAACTCATATTCAATAAAATATTTAAAAATAATAATAAACTCATATTCAATAACATATTTAAAAATAATAATAAGCTCTATGTTAAAATCAATTTAAAAACAAATTATGAATTAGCAAGTCGTTATTTGATTCTTAAAGCTCGATAGCGCTTACTAAGTGATCAGATTGCCTGAATCGATTTCAAACAAACAATTGATATACAATATGTAGGCAGGTAGGCAGAAATTAACAGTTTTATCGGTAGCTAACTGTGACAGTATTTATTTTTCATGAAACCAAACAAAATTGGGTTCTTTGCATAGTTGTGGATAATTAAAACCATTTGGGTTGTAAGAATTAACAGTATGTCACATCCTTTTAACTCCCCCCTCATTTTTCTATTAATCTTTTTTGTGAGTAATAATAAGTTTTAAAATCTAAAGAAACATTTAAAAAAAAATATTTATTTACAATGTTTACTAAGAATTATAAAGTATATTATACAGCTACAAACAAAAAACTACAGTTTGAATAACATTATTTATTGATTATTATATTTCATATTTTAAGTAAAACAACATTTCCCCAGCTTTTTATTGTAATTTACCAAATTCCCGACTTATTCCAGTTTTTTCTCGATTACTTCAAATTCCCAGCTAGCTCCAGTTTTCCCTGATTTTCCAAGATAGTAGACACCCTGAGTATTACACTGAATCCTTGAATCTCGAATATTTGTCAAGATTCGGTGGATTCAAAGATTCGAATGGCCCATTTCTAATTTGTATCATAGTAACTGTGCATGTCTCCTCCATGACAGTCTTTTCCCCTGGTGGTCCAGTATGTTGTTGCTCACCAGAATAGCGGTCCTGAAATACCTTTGAAATAATATTAGTAAAAAAGTGAAACATTATAAATGTTGACCACAAAAAAATACATTTGCATTTTAAGTATCTTCCCACTACTATTCCACTATACTTTCCTTGTCATATTAATTCAAGATACTATTAATTATCTAGTAATGGCTGTGTGTTAGCTAAAGATAAGTGAAAACTATAAAACTTGATGACCCGGCACAGCCCAAAATAAATCTATGGTAATTATTTTCATGTTGAAAACAACATAATTTTATTTAAACAATAATTAATGTACACAATATCACATGGAAAAATGACACAATATTACAAATATATAGTACACCTTTGAAAACGTGAAACAAAACATGGTGCAGGGATTCAATTCCTGCTCAATCCTACACTAGTATGCGATGACAGAGCCACTCACAAGCAATCTTTATTCCAATAAGGTTATACTAGGTGCTTTTGAATTGCTTCAAGTGTTAGCCCAGATAATTTATTGTTTTACTCAAGTTTAAGATAACCAGCCATATTAAGAATAAGGGCCTTCTTATGACTACTGGGTAAATATTGCTATCAGGAGGTTAAAGTTAGCAACCAGGTAAAGGTTATCAATCACTTTAATATCTTACAAGTATTATGAACTGAATTTATCTGCTGGATAGCTATCTGTAGGATACATATATTTTTATGCAGAGAACGCAAGGTTGGTCCTGTTTTTTCTGGTGCACGAATGCGTATAAGCCCTGCTGCTAAACAAGTGCAAGGAAACAGATGGCGTTACATGGGTGCAGAAACTAGGTTAACTTGCAAGTACTAATTTCAGTGTCTGCCAAAATATGGTCAATAGTTTGATACGTTTACAAAATTGCATTTATTGTACTCATTTAAATAATTTGTTCTTATATAATTATAATTCTACAAATAGCTTGTCAGTTTTTATAAAAGTGTGAATTAAGTGTTCTAACTTAAATATAGTTAGAGCCTGGGCCTGTGCTTACTAAACACGTGAACCAAAGTTTTAACCTAAAAACAGATTCTGATGGTTGAAACCTCGTGAAAAAAAAACGCGTCACTATGACAAAGCCAATTTTGACTTTCAGATAAAAGTTATCAGGCACTTATGCCTCCCAATAAAAATGTGATGGATAAATGCATCTAATCTGGTGGTCATAAGATACACTTTTAACTTATATACCAGATAGAAATATTTATCCGCAAGATTAATATTTATCCAGAACTCATAAGACCGGTCCTAAGAAAGATGTTTTGTAGGTGTTTATAAAAGACCTGCTATGGAGAAGAGAAGTGTAAGAAAGTGTTGTACTTTGAACCTTTTGTCACATTTGTATCAAAAACATGGAAAGTGGAGGCCATGGAAATTAGGTTTGTGAGGAGCATGTTAACTGTCACGAGGAGAAACAAGATTAGGAATAAAGTTATGCTGGGAAAGAATGAGTGTACAGGAAGTATGAGATAATAGAGGAAGCAAGACCGAGATGGTATAGGAATGTAATGATGGAAAAAAGGAGGATGCCAAAGAAAAGTTGGAAATGAAGTATGTAGGAAAAATACCGCAAGGGAAACCAAGAAAGAAATGAGAGTAGTAGATAACAAAGTTTTCAAGTGAGAGGAGAAGAATGGAAGAAATTAGAGGAGGAAGATGAGGCATTTTACTAAAAATGACCCAATCACAGGCTGTAAACAGTTGATGATGATGATTATTATGAGTCAGAATAAATTATCAACTAAGTAAGATTTAAGCTTGTGTATCTGAGATTATCATTTTCGATTCAAATTCAAATATTAACTTGCTAGCTAAGCTCAAATAAAATCAAATCTAAATAAAATATTTGATGGTAAAAATGTTTTAAATAGAATCTGAATCAAATAATAGGCAAAATCATAAAAAATATATATTTTTAAAGTGAGTCAAATAATGAATCTATGCCAACGTCTTTAAACAGTTAAATTATTCAAATTCTGACTTTTACATTCAAATTCCAAAATAAACCCCATTGAATCTGAATCTCAGATTGGTTTAGATTTGTAATTCCAAATTCAATTCAAATCTTTAAAATATTAAGATTCTGAATTTTAAATCGAATACAAATACTAGTAAGATTCAGATTTAGGTTTAAAATGTCGAAGTTTTGCAAGGGTCTAGTATGATTACATTAATCAATAGCTTTTAATTGGAGATGTTCAAAATTAATATGAAGAAAGTCTAGTCCGACAGCTGCTGCAAAGCATAAACATGCAATTTTTAAACTATATGTTTCAGTACCTGGCCAAGCCACCTGTGTTTCACATTAATTTAAGGACATAAGTTGAGAAAGGTAATTTTTAAGCAAATGTACCACCATTCACCAAAAGAAATGGTGGCAAAAATCACTGATTGAGGAAAAAACTCAGTGGATCTCCCCAGGATTTAACAATACTCCTAAAGTTAGTCCACCTCTTAATTATATGTTTATGATTACAAGTTCACTTGACTGTTTTTATACAAAAATCATGCCATATAATAATCAAATAATTCTTAATAATACTGATATTTCTTTACATCGTTAATTTTTTCAAATATTAAAATACTGTACCCATCACTGAATGTGCTGAGAAGATATTGAGTTTATATATTAAAAAAAACAAAGATGCCTATTAACAAAATAACAATACAATTCGAAAAAAAGAGAGCATTAAGTTTTATAGATTTAAACCTTTTTACATAGTGTAGCATGGAGCAAAGGAATTGTAGCCTTACTTGTTTTAATGGCAGTAAAAATAGTATGTGTATGCTATAGTGCACTATATTAAGGTACATTATTAGAACCAGATAGTATAAAAAGTACACAAAAAAAAATTCAACAACTAAAATACACACTCTTAATATATATATAGCAGTCTCGTGTTAAATCACACATAACAGTACCTTGGAGTTTATCAAGATTGCACTAAACTAAGCATTTAAATTTTATAAACCGCACATAAGAGAAGTAAATTGGTTTGAGTATTTGATGGAGGGTAAAAAAGATCAGTTATATGCATAAAAAAACCCATCAGTGCATTATTTATCACATTACTATAACATAATTAAATAAACTGTACTTTGTTTTAACAGCAACATAAAAAAAAGATACAAAACATATTCATATGAAGTAATAATGATTAATGGGCCAAGAACAATTTTTAAATATCCTTTTTCCACTGTGACTTAACGCCATTGTCATTCCAATGAATAATGCCAACTACAGAAAAATTACTACAAAATGATGGATCATCATTATTGAATATGAAATAAATTGAATTTTTCTACATAAATTGTAATGAGTCGTAAAATCTATTTTATTAGTATTAAGGGGTTGCCAAGTTCACTTTTATCAATTTTAAGTTGAATTTAATAATATGAGATATCCTAAAGGCAAAATGAAGTTTGAATATTTAAAAAATGCTAATATTTTTAGGGGGAGGCGGGGAAAATGTACATTTTGAATAACTACAGTAGCCCCATGGCTTCTTTGGTGCTGACTGATAACTCACAACTGACTTCTGACAGCCAACATTTAGGTATAAACCTAAATTTTGACTGTAAGAAGTGACAGCTGTTAAACACATGTTTTTTGTAGATCATATGATTCAACATAGGGATACATAATTTGGTCTTGTAACTTTTCAAAGCTGTCAGCTGTCAGTCAACACCAAAGAAGCCATGGGGCTACTATATATAACTTTAAATATTAAATAACATTAACAATATAATATATTTACACATGTACCTGAATTTTTCTTAAAGTTTAGTGTATGGATCTGCGAAGTCGAGTTTTTAATGTGAATCTATCTCAAACAAGCTTTTCATAAAGCTCCCAAATATTATATCAAATTGAGCTTGGATTGAATAAATATATAATTTTAAAACTTAATTATGCCAATAAAAATTAAATGTATAGTAATTTTTTTATTGAAATAAGAAATATATTTACAATAAAATGGAATATATTATAAATTCATTTTTAAATAGTTAACTAAATAAGGCCATAGTAAATTATATAATTAATTTTCAAATATACTGTAATAGTAACAAAAACCTTAATTATGGTACAATTTAACATTCCTAAGTAGAGTTTTAAAACCGCATTTTGTAAAAATATGGTTGAATGTGCAGATGCAGTATTGTAAACNCTTTTCTATTTTTTAATTTCCTGCCCATCTGTTCCTGCTCAGCTGTTCACTTGGTGCTGACCTAATAAAGAGAAGATAAAGCATTAATGATTTAAGATGTACTTGATACTGTCTTGCACCGAGTTTGTGTTCCATTGCCCTAGAAGTGGGGAGAGTAAACAATGAGTCATTCATTACTGGACACACAATACAAGATAAAGAAATAACCTTTTTCAAGAAGTTCAAAAGTGTGAACCCATGAATCAGTTAAATCTGATCTCGAGCTAGATTATCTATTAAAGCTCTGCTCTAAACACTCTGAGCAGATACCTAGTTTAGTGCAACCTTGAAATGAATAAGATGTGGTCAGCGGTAAAAATGATTGTGTTTTGTTGTTTTGTACCTGCTTTAGCTCGGGGTATAGTGAAAGAGTGGGGTTGGAATATCCTCATCTCCACCATTCTGCCCTATGCTCAAGGAGGAATGAAAAGAACTATTGAATGTGTAGCAGGCAGGCTGAGGTGAATAATAAGATAGTGTTGCTGAAGGTAAGAAAGATGAGAAGTAAAATAGGCCATAGAAAAAGTATAGGATGAGGAGGGCTGGGTAGAACGAGGGAATTTGAGGAACGGATAAAAGAGTGGTTGTCAATAGAGGTAAAGAGAGGAAGATCCAAATGATGTTGGTTGTGTTGATGGGAGGGTTTGTCAGTGGGGATAGGGAGGGGGCGGGGCATCCCCCTTCATCTGGTTTGTTGCCGACAGCTTTGGCACGATGTTCCTGCTCTTCATATATCCGACGAGCTGGTCGGGGATCTCTTCTAGCACCTCCTTGGCAAGGTAGGCCTTTGCTACACTCACGTTCTGCAGGCTCTCAAAGTTCCTGAACGGCACAAATTGCACAATATCTCGCTTGGCCTGGACACCGTTGTGAGACACAGGCACAGTGTCACCATCCAGCTCGTTCATGGCGTCAAAGTCAGCGCGTCCCACCCCCACAATGATGATAGACATTGGGAGAGCAGATGCTCGGATGATGGCCTGCAAAAAAAAGTGCATTAGGCTGCCAACCATATTTTAGTAAAAAGCACTATTTTAATCTTATAGACTTCAATTTAAAATTATAATTGAACAAGTAAAGAAATAGAAAACTGTGTGAAGCTCTAATTATGTTGTGCATCTATTAATAGGCACAAACACTAATGTATTATAAGACAGTTGAAGTAAAGAAGGTACAAATTTGGGAAGAGCTTGGCAATGGAATTTAAAGATTTAGTTGAGGCATATGATACCATGGATAGAAATAAGGTTTGGAAAGAAATGAGGAGGCTGAAGTGGAAAGTGGAATTGTATTGAGAGTTCCAAATAAAAAATGGAATACCGTATTTCTTCAATTCTAAGATGCCTTTGATTATGGATGCACCTTAATTTTTAGTACCACTAACAGAAATACAGGTTTGACTAAGTAAATAAATAAAAATAAACACTAAAATACCTATTTAAGAAATTTTTCTACTACAGAATTCAATTTATTAACAATAATAGTAGGCCTTATTTACAATTAGGTATGTTGTTCGTCGATTCCTTACGAATTAATATCACTCTGATTCTTCTGAACTATCTTTATCTTTACTAACCCAGAGTGTATATAGTCTTTTGAGCCATCAAGAGCAATGATTGAAATAGAACTGAATTTTTTAGATGCCATCGATTCTAGGGGTGTGAGGAGAGGATTATTTATTGACTAGAATAATTTTGAATTGAATATCAAAATTTCGAAAGAATACCGAATAGCACAAATCGAATAGTAGATTTTTCTTACATTTTTGATAAAAATAGTTTAAATTAGTAAATTCCTATTGAAACTGTGGTTTTATATTTAAGGTGGGAGTAAAAAATAAAAGAGGAAAACATTAAATTAGGCTGCATAAATGTTTGTGTGATACAGACTATCTTCTCAATCAGATAAGGTAAAAAAATGTTAATTTTTATGACGGTTCCTAGTTCAAATCATGTTCACATAACACAGTGTTTGAGAGTAGTGTGACCTTAGTGTACTTTAACAAATCTAGATTTAACATTTTTTTCACTTAGTTTAATTTTTTTGATATTCTTAATGCTTCAAACCTACTCACATAAAATCATTGTTTTCTTTCTTTTTTTTAAATTAAAAATTAAAATTACATTAATATTAAAATATTTAAATCTACTTTATATATTAGTTTATAAAAATCTCTATAAATGACAAGCTTTATTTTAGGGAATTTTTAATTCCTTCTTTGCATACTTTAGACACAAAGAATTATCACGTGTGATTCTTCCATCAGACCAATATTAAACTGTAGTTCTAGCATTTGACACCACGTAGCAACACGGTTGAGCTTAACCTGTGCTACTCGGATGTCTTCAAGATTGTTGAATCAACTTACCTCACCTTCTCCTCTTCACCCTCTCTTTACCTTCGCGAACAACATAACAAAGCCCTTGTGGGTCCCACTCATTATCCTTTTTGCTTGTCTGGTTTGCAAGCTTTATTAGTACCAGTCACCTAACCTTTTACAGAGTTGTCAGTATTTGTAGAGAATGAACAGGAAGAATTCCTAACAAAATCAATGTTTCCAACAATGACTTCAATAGAGGTGTCAAATATCAATGGTGTGTTCAGTGTTCCATAAGTGTAAGTTAGAGTTTTTTTCTATAAAAATTGAGCTTATGAAAATATCAAAATAATTATTATATAATCATTAAATGTTAGGATTATTATTATTATTATTATTATTAGCACCACGTCTTACTACCCGTTCGGGTTATGCGCACTTACGCTAATGTGCAATGGTAGGGTGTTGTGAGATGAAATGAAGGACCTACAGTTTAACGTGGAATCCGAACCACAGTGGAGACCTGGCATTAAATATTAGGAGATGGGTCGAATCCACTTTTTCCCAAATCCGAATCCTAACAAATTGTTAGAAATTTTAATGATTGACAAATAGACCTACATTACACAATATAGGCCTAACTGTAAATTAAGATTTATTTTAATCATGATTTCCATTTAAATCAACCCCAACCACCCCTCGCAAAATACAGGTTAAAATCCAGTCAAATTAAACAATCTATTCTCATATTATTGTTTAAAAATCAAATCAATCAAAATTGGAGTGTCTTTTAGTTATTTTTAAAAGTGTTGTTAGAATGAGTGAAGTTTTTGAAAAAAACATGTAAAATAAACAGATTAGGCCTAGTTATCTTTTGATCAACTTTAACCATCATTGAAGGATTATAATTTAGTTTATTAAGATAGCAAAAATAAAAATACAAAGGGATATTTTTAATAAAGACTAAAATAACACGCTTAACAATTGAACATATATTGGAAATAGTGACCTCAATAATGCCCAAGTTTGTTTTATTATTGCTTTCTTTTATATTTGTTATCTATCTTCACAAAGAAAACAAGACATATTTGATTCTTGCGACTTATTGATTTCTGATAATACATTATATTAAAACATTAACATATTTTCGACTCTGGGAATCTATTCTTTCCCATTTTATTAGTCAGGACTACGTTTGAATATTTTTGCAATCACTTAAATAACATATTAAAAAAAAATAAACTCTTAGTTAAAATCAATTTAAAAACAAATTATGAATTAGCAAGTTGTTATTTGATTTTTAAAACTTTATAGCACTTACTAAGTGATCACATTACCTTGATCAATTCTAAACAAACAATCAATATACAATACGTAGGCCGGTAGGCATAAATAAACATTTTTATCGATGTCTAACTGTTGACAGTATTTATTTTTCATAAAACCCAACAAAATATTTAACTTAAGGATCGTATGAAAGAAGCTGTTTATTTTTTTTTTGCATAGTTTTAGATAATTCTTGCTAATAAACTGGTTTTAATTGTTTATTTTAATCATCACACTCACGACTAATGCCAGGATCACGATCAACTTAACTTTAACTTAACATAGCGTCCGCTTAGAGTAACTTAAGAAAACAGATGTGTGATCTCGATTCACGTAACTTAACAACTCGAGCCAAACACCTTCATTCTCGAGTATGATCTGTGATTTGTACTAGTTGTACAGTGATGATCTGTGAATGTTTAAAGTTTTCAATCAATATAATAAATATCTATTACTAAACTTTTTTGAAAAATTTAGCTTTCCTATTTTAGTTTAATTATTTTTTTTCAATGTCTGATCACTAACTTATGCTAAAGAGTAAACATTGGTCATAATACCAACAAATGAATTACTAAATAGCCCTGTTGACGTCACTTGCATATTGATTGGCTGGCTAGCTCATGTGATACCCTTCAAGTAACGTTCACTTATGCTGGGATCACAATCAACTTAACGTTAACTTAAAGTTAACTTGACGTAACTTAACGTAAAGGACCTCCTCGTGTGTTTAAATGGAAGCGATCACGATGCAGTTAACTTAACGTAAGAGATGTCCTGGGAGGTCTTTTACTAAAACACCTCCGGCATAAATTTCAAAAACTTTTCGGGCTAAAACACCTCCAGCACAATTTTTAAAAACTTTTCGAGCGAATTATTCGATGGCCGGATGGTCTAAGCCCGAGGCATCACTCTTGCCTTATACTAGAATGCCGATGGTGGTGGGATTGGGGCTCAATCCCAGTTGGGTGTACTGAGGGTACTTTTCCCTAAATGGCTTTTCACTCTTCTTCTATGCAACTGAGGGTACACTTCCTCTATATCCAACCTCCCTCATCCCTAACACATTGATAAAAGTTATTTCAGTATCACAATTCTTTTTCTAAAAATAGTTTACAATGTATTAGTAATTTAGAAAAAGTATATTTATACATCTAACAAAAACTTTATATATCACCAGATTTAAATCAGTGTATTTCAGGTCCAGGGACATCTACACATAGCTCAGGCTTACAAATGCTATCTAGTTGTTTACAATGACGAGAAAACACCTCTTTTCATAGACAAAATAAAGAAAGATGACAATGGAATCAGTTAATTTCTCCAAAAGTTAAAAAGTTTTTTAGGAGTGTGTGTTGCCAGAAATTGTACTTAAAAGAGTTCCAAGAAAGCTTAAATGTTTGGATCCTAATCTATAATATAAGTGCAACGCGCCATTACTTCACGAAAGAAAAAAACAATTAAAGCATCAATTGATGTAAATACTAAGAACCATCAAAAGGTGTTATAACTGTATAATTTGTGGGTGATCTAGATTAATTTAAATATGTAAAAAAATTTATAGAACAGAATTTTATTTTTAATTCGATCAAGATGGTAGAATACATTAAGATATAATTAGGTTTGCAAATTTCTTTAGAAAGAGTTGGTTGATTTTGATTGGAAGGGCCTTATGAGAGACCTTTTTTCCTGCTAGTATCCTAGTATCAAATCAGTGTATAGTAGTAGTTCAGTTGTAAAAATATTTTTAATTGTATGAGTAGTATAAATAATATAATAAAATAAATGGGTAGAAATTCTTTAAATCACACGTTACTAGTATAAGCCAAAAAAGCGATGGTAAAACCAATAGTTACTATTATATTATATTTTCTTCATTTTCAAGGAATTGTTGGGAGATTTATAATATACCTCTTACACTATAGCCTCGGTTATTATGGACAGGAGGGACAAAATCATATTGTTTACTAATATATAGTATTTATTATACGAGTAGATAATGTAAGCTATACAATGCCTTGAGGGAAATTCAATCAACTCACTCTTCTATGCATTGAAAATTATTGCTCAAAATAGGAATTTCTGGAAAACTATATGAATGTGTTATTAATGCATTTAAAGTTTTATAAGCATATTGGACTCTCAAGAAGATGGAAAAGAAAAGCTTGAAGAGATTTTAAATGTGGTGCTGGAGAAGAATTTAAAATATCAGATGGACAGACAAGGTGGTGAATAAAGAAGTCCTAAGAAGAGTGGGTGAGAGAGAACCATTTAGGTTTAATTCTGTGGAACAAAGCAAACTGGATTGGATACATCCTTAGGAGAAACTTTCTTCTACACGACGTCATATAAGGCAAGGTTGAGGGAAAGAGGAGCTTAGGAAGGAGGAGGATTCAAATATTGGATGACTTGAAGGAAAGAAGAAAATTCTGGGAGTTGAAGGAGGGGGTAGAGGATAGGACACATTGGCGGACAAAGTTCACTGACAAAAGAAATTGACTTGTCGTAAGATAGAACCCTTGATAGTTATAGTAATAATAATTATTTTTATGTGTGTATACTTAGTTTAGTTAAAATTGGATAACTAAATAAAACATTAGGATGGTCAATGGTGACTTAGTAAATATAGGTTACAAAAATAACGTAACCATTGTGAATGACATAATTTTTTTAATAAATAACTTTAAAAAAATTCTCAAATTTAGTAATAATTAATATGGCAATGTATGCAAGTTACAAAGGTTGGTATATATTTTTGATTCCAGGATGACTTGCATGATTTCGTTAAAATGAGGTGAAACTGATTATTAAAAAAAATGCTATCACATAACACTTTTGGTTTTATTAAAAAATTGGACTTGGGGACAAAATAATAGTTTGTAAATTACGTCCTAAGATAATACTATGTCACCAACTAAGTGTTATTAAATTCGAATCGAAAAATTTTTGACACACTTGGTAAGATTAAAATTTGCCACCACAGGATAGAAATCAAAATAATGTATTTGTTTTAAATGGAATGTGTATTTACAGGTTGGTTCGAAAAAATATCAAATCTGTTAAAATTAAAATTCTACCAAATTTTGAACACCTAAGCTGATATGAAAAATTTCATAATACATTAAATATGATCTATGTTAGTATAATATGCTTTCCATGTTTTGACAAAATGATATAAATTCTTTGTTCATTTTCGCCACCATTCTTTTATTATGTTCCAAAGTATTTTAGACTAGTTTCTAGACAGTAGGTTTTAATATTTTCTTGTCAGAATAAAGGCCCTGACACAGACTTCATATCCGTAGTTCCATGGTCCGTAAGAAATTGATGCTACAATATCAGGTTGCTCTGGCCACAGAGTCCTTATCCGTAAGTCCTTACTCCGTAGAAGGTGCCCAACTTTAACTTTCTACGGACTCGTTTATACAGACTACCTATCACAACCGAGTAAATATGCGCATGTGCCTTGAAATAAAGAAAGAATAGCAGTGATAGAATCCGTCACTATGGAAACATATACAAAATGAAAAGATGGCTACACGCGGACCTATTTCAGAAACAATTTTCTAAAAATCTAAACACCCCGGGAAGAGCAGCTTCTAGGAAAGTCTTTTCTGAGAAATATCAAGTTCTCAGAAATATTGGTTTTGCTTTTGTAAGTTCAACACCGCTATTATTTGGTTTATACTCCATATACTAAAGTCATTTAATTTTTTGTAATTGATAAATTATGGATACTAGTGATTTTGCATCCAAAATATTAGTAGGCCTACATCTGTTTAGCATTTTCAGGCTATTGCAAACACTTATTATTTTGAGTTTGATAGTTTGAATAAAGTTATAAATATATTTCTTGTGATTGTTCTTAACCTATATTTTAATATAAATACTGGAAGTTTTCTCAATAAAGTTGTTTTTGGTTTCTTTGATCAGCTGACAGCTTGACGCACACTCCATGCTGTAGACTATTTTCTTTCGAATTTTTTGATTGGATTAAGTCTCTTACTATCTCATTGGTTGAAACGGTCACGTGATTATGGATATTGAGACTGTAATCGCGAGTAGAATTTCTTATGGACCAGGAGCATGGAGTACAGACCACGGACCTACGGATACGAAGTCTGTGTCTGGGCCTTAAGGCTCCTTGCATTTATTCAGTGCAGCTAGTAGAATTGTGATTCTTTTATAGCTCCAAACTTACACAAAAAATTCATTATTTTACCTTGAATATTCTTGCCTTTAAAAAGGGAGATCAAAAACAAACCCGGCGGATGTATGTGTAGATAAATTTTGGTAGATATCTACAAATTAGTTGGGGTGTTATGAGTGAAAAACAGAAATAAGCGTTCTTCACGTCAGTTCTTTTCCCTGATAAAAACAAAAAAATACAAAATTAATTTTAAACAAAATGACATTTATATTTATTATTGTATTTCACTCAATATCACCATAGATTACTGATCTCACCTTGATGTAACAATGAATAACTAATATTACTTTTACCCATTACCATAACTTGACTAGACTCAGCACATCAGCTGGTTATTATTATTATTATTATTATTATTAGCACCGCGTCTTACTACCCGTTCAGGTTGTACGCACTTACGCTAATGTGTAATGGTAGGGTGATTGTGAGATGAAATGAAGGACCTACAGTTTAACGTGGAATCCGAACCACGGTGGAGGCCTGGCATTCCCCACATTCACAAGATGTCTTGTCAGAGGTGAAGGAAGGGTTTGGTAATCAGATAAATCTTTGCCGGGACCGAGGATTGAACCCTGGCCGCCAGCATAGAAGTCTGGCATCTTACCCCTAGACCGCCAGCTCACCTGCACAACAGCTAGTAAAAGATGACCCTGAATACGAGACGAGCCAGGATGACCAGATAGTAGAGCAGTGGCACGCAAAGACAAAATCCCTGTGTTTTATTCCTGGGAATTGTAATTTTTCATGTGTTTTTTGAAACCACATCTTAATGTTTGTTTGGTTTATAAATCATATGAACAAATTTTGCAAATGTGTTAGGAATGAGGAAGGTTAAATTTAGAGGGAGGGTTTCTGTATTTGTGTAGGAGGGAGTGTATGTGTTAAACCATTTAGGAAAAACACAACCTCAAAACATTCAACCAGGATTTGTACCCCGATCTTGACATCGGCAGTCTAATCTATTGTGAGAGTGACACCTAGACTATTCGATTACCAAAACAGGTTTCGTTGAAGGAACTTCCTTTTGATTAATTCAGCGCATGTGATGTCAAAAGAAAAGTTGAAAACTATATTGTGTATTTGTACCAAATGGTTTCATTTATTTGTTGTGTGTTTTATATTCTACTTTTCTTTATCACCACATCTTATTACCCATTTGGCTAGTAGCCATTACTCAACATTTAACTACCCGTTTTGGTGGCCGTGTCATCTAACGTGCTAATCTCGAGTTGGTTTTTACAAAACAGTTTTCCACTCTCTCACCATACAAATGCAGGTACCTTTCCTTTCAATTAAGCCTTCCTAATCCTTAACCTATTAGTTCAATTAGCACATAGGTGTATAGCCTCAATAGGTAGCAAGACAGGGTGCTAAAAAAATTAATCAACTAATTAACTTAATTTGGTGATTTTTTGTTACAAAGATATACAATTTCGTTAAGTGTAATATGTTATTTCAAGCGTCGACAAACCCACTTCATTGGCCAATTGGTCTAGGCATCACTCTCGTGTTAGTCTAGCTTACTAATGACAGTGAGATTGGAGTTCAAATCCCAGTCAGGTCTACTGAGAATGGGCTTTACCTTAATTGTTTCCCAATTTCCTTCCATGCAAATGCGGGTAAATTACCTCTAAAAGGCTACCTTCCTCATTGGAATAACAAGACGTAGTAATATATATATATATATATATATATATATATATTTATTTTAAACACCGAAAATTAAAATATATACAAAGTTCAACATTCTCTTTTTTTGTGTGTGAATGTTCTGCAAGTGGCCACAGTGCTTGAGATATTCTATAATAGGGTTGTTGTTGCCTCTTGTGAGAGGCCGACGTCCTTCCGGAAAATAGGTAGGTGGTGGATGGCATAGAGGGTAGATGAGTGAATACAAGTTTTCTGATCATTCACCAGGCTAGAATTTACAGTGTTTGAGTGAAAGGAATTTAACTCCCACCTTAAGTATGCAAAATGCAAAAAATTACTTCAAAAGATTATTATTTGAGATGGTATTAATAAAACAAGATCGAATTTAAAACAAAATTTCAGGAAATAGAGAGGAACCTTTTATACAGTTTTTTAGACAAAAGGTTTCACAAATGTTTTAAATTTTGTGATAAGTTTTTGAGAGAAATTTAAATTTGAAAATTCCATGGGGAATGTTTGACTGGTCAGTGTATAGATTATATATCCTTGGATTAAAATGTTGTTGTTGTTGTTGTTGTTGTTAGGAGTGCAGTAGTTTCCTGTTGCTTTCCTCACTGAGCCAGAAGGTACTATTGCACCTCAGTCTACCGAGCAAACAACTGACCCTACAAGCGACACCTTCACTTCGTTAATTACAGGGACTGGCTGTACACTAAATGTTATTACTAGCATCAGTTCATACCGCTGACACTTTCATGTTATACAACAATACATTTACTAAAACAATACAACAGTAATGAATGATAAAATTAGTTCTTGACCCCTTAAATGTTCCTTAGACTCGACACACCCCTTAAACATTCTACAGGCTTTAAACACCTTAAATGTTATCTAGGCTTGACCCCCCTTAAATGTTTTCTATGTTTGAAACCTTCTAAATTGTATTCTAGGTTTGAAACCTTCTTAATTGTATTCTAGGTTTGAAAACTTCTAAATTGTATCTAGGTTTGATATCTCTTAAATGTTAACTAGGCTTGACATGCCTTAAGTCATCTACGCTTGACACCACTTAAATGTTGTCAAGCTTTTGAAACCCCTTAAATGTTATTTAGGCTTGACACCCCTTAAATGTGTTTTAGGTTTGAAAGTTTTTAAATGGTCTTTAGGTTTGACACTCCTTTAATTTTTTCTATGCTTGCAATCCATTAAATGCTCTCTAGGTTTGACCCTCTTAAACGTTTTCTCGCTAGTTTTGAAACCCCTCAAATGTTATCTAGACTCGACATCCCTTGTAATTTCTTATGTCTGGTTCACCTCCCCATCACTTAACAACAGACCGACAAGCACACGCAAATGGTTGATCTTGCAATACTGCCTAATGCCCCCCCCCCCTCCCCCCTTAGTGGCTATATCTAACCTTCTCTAAATGTTCACTTGTAAAAAGAGCAAGAGTCCTGTGACTCCCGAATACTATTTGTCTCTCCACTAGCTTTTATATAAAAAAAACTCCCCCTTCTTCCACCCCTAAGGCAGGCCACAACCTCTTGCTTTCTGTTAACAGCGTATTCCCCTGTTCCCTCTTACTAAAGAAAGGATAAGAGTATTTTTAACTCTCGACAGTTTATCTAGCTACCCGCCTGTCTCGCGCCAACTGCTTCCGTGCTGCTGTAAACTTACAGGTCTGGACACGACTTTAAAGAGATTTATGACTTAACTATTCAATTTTACAATTCAGAGTTTTGAATCAAATATTTGACCATTAGTTATTCAAAAATTTTAATATTCTCACACCCCTATTTCAATTCTCGGACACACCTCATTTTTAGAGAAGTTTCATAGGTACAGTGCCGACAACACTTGTTTTGCTAAGAGTGTGTGTGTGTGTGTGTGTGTGTGTGTGTGTAGTGAACTCACCTGCTTGGTTTGTACCATGTCTGTAATGACACCATCCGTTATGATGAGTAGGATGAAGTACTGAGAGCCATCCGGGTAGGACTCCGCAAACTTAGCCACGTGGTTGATCACAGGAGCAAAGTTGGTCGGACCAAACAGCTGGATTTGGCGGATACAGCTCTTATAGGCCTCCAGGACACCTACAAGGTACAAGAATAGTTTTCTTAAATCAGCACAAACTGGTAGTCTGACACTCAAATACATCAGCGTGATTGTTTATATAGTGAGAAAGGGAGCTAGTATAACCGATGGAAAAGCTATCTGGTGTGATAATCATCATCATCATCATCATCATAAGAGGGCCACAGGGATAGTTGTTCTTTAGGTGTGTAAAAGACCTGCTATGGAGAAGAGAAGTGCCCTTGATGTGTAAGGAAGTGTCGTACAGGGTTTACTTGCACCCAATGTTACATATACAGTAGAAACTTGGAACAATGAATGTAGGGGAGACTAGGAAAGTGGAGGCCGTGGGAATGAAGTTTGTGAGAAGCATTTTAGCTGTCATGAGAAGAAACAAGATTAGGAATGGAGTTATCCGGGAAGGTAGTAAATGAGATAGTAGAGGAAGCAAGACTAAGATGGTATGGGCATGTAATGAGGATATAAAAAGAGAGGATTCCAAAGAAAATGTTGGAAATGAAGTGTGTAGGAAAATATTGCAAGTGAGATCAAGAAAGAGATGAAATGGGAGGAGCTGATAACAGAAAGTATGTAAGTGAGCAGAGAAGAATATAAGAAATTAGAGGAGGAAGAATAATATAATAGAAGGATAGATTAAGATGGAGGCATTTTGTTAATCTGACCTGACCACAGGTTGGAAAAAGTTGATGATGATGTTTTTTTTGGACTTACAATTTTATATTGTGTAATGTTTGCCCTTATCTTCTTTCAACTTTTTTTTCTCTTGAGAGTCTGGTAGAATTCCATGATAAAATTAGGCATTACAAGAATAGTGTGAGAGATGTTTGAGGTGACCAAAAGTTTATTAGAGGTCCCAGTGTAAATATCCCAAAACCTTTGAGTACCTTCAAAATAACCAATTTTATAAATTGTTCTAGTGAACTTGTAACCTCTTTTATTACACAAAATGCAGAAGGCNAAAATTAAACAATCAGAGTGAGTCATTTTGATTTAAGTAACAATAGTCTCAGAACAGAATACTGTTCCTCAAGATGCACACAACTTAGCCGGTTGCAGAAAAAAAGTCTTAAAACGGCCGTCTCCTGTGCCCATGTTATTGAAACCTCATGACATCATTAATATATAAATAAACAAATGATAAATAAACAAATAAAAACCTATAGGTGCTCATAGAATGCAGAACAAATTTACACAAATGTAAAGGAAATACCAAAGGCCAATTTTGAATAGTTTATTTATAATCATAGTATATGAAGAAGTATGAAAACTATGTATCGAGGTACATATAATAAATATGATTAACGTATTGTTTGAATATTTAAAAGGTTAAATTTTTTAAATATACACATTGATAAATGTTAGATATTAAAAGTTAAGAAAAAATTCTGTCTTCAATTATATCTATTAGCTCTATTTAAATCTATATGAATTGATCAGGCCCATGATTCTTTTATAATGTAAACACACAAAAAAAATATTATGATCAAAAAAAATTTTAACACCGTCTTTCGAAAGAACAAATCACTATTTATACAGTTAATGGAATAATCCTCTTGACTAAACCCAACCAACAAATCTGACTTAAATAAGCTTAATTTCTTTTATATTCAAACAAGAGCAAGAATTATTGACAAGCCTTTTATTACTTAACATTTAGTTTTATTTGGTATCTACAATAGTACTCGAATCTTCAAATCCACTGAATCTGGACAAGTATTCGAGATCCGAGGATTCAGTGTTTTACTAAATTCGATAGTCGAATATTTCACCTCATAAACAAAACATGATAATTTGAATTAAAAAATTACTTAGTAAGGCCTAATTGAAAAGCACAACTTAATCCGTAATCTTTATTTTGTCGGATGAAAGATATTAGCATGGATAAAATCATTATTTAAAAATAAAGATTAGGTGTGGAAAATTTTACATGTCTAATACCCTACCCTCCCACCTCTATAGGAAACTTGGACTTGACCGTTTCGACACATTCTCACTTCTAAAATTTTCCCCTCACGAACAATCTTGTATATATTTTAATGAACAAATTAAAACTATTCAAAAACTGAAAATAAACTCGAAATAAATAAAACAAATTACGTATTTTTTTTAACAGAAATAAGACCACATTACACATGATACAAAGTCAGCAGCCATTACAAACAGTATAAAGTCGGCCGCCATGACATATTTTATGTTTACTCGCCCGGGGGATGATTAAAATAAAGATAATGTTAGTTATTACTACCCAACTGGTTTAAATCATTTACAACTAGGCAAAGAACCCCAATTTATTGCATACAATCCCCAAGTTAGATATTTTGTTGGGTTTCATGAAAAATAAATAATGTCAACAGTCAGACAGCGATAAAACTGTTTATTTATCCCTACCGGCCTACATATCATATATCGATTGTTTGTTTATAATAAATTCAGGTAATTTGATCACTTAGTAAGAGTTATCGTGTTTTAAGAATCAAATAATGACTTGCTAATTCATAATTTGTTTTTAAAGTGATTTTAACTAAGAGTTTATTATTTTTTTAAATATGTTATTGAAGTAATTGTAAAGATATTCAAACGTAGTCCTGCCTAATAAAATGGGAATGAACATATTGGAGTCAAAAGTACTATGTTCGTGTTTTAAATACAATGTAATCTCAGAAATCGATATATAGTAAGAATCAAATATATTTCTTGTTTTCTACGCGAAGATAGATAATGGATATATATATAAGAAAATACTTAGGCATTATTGAGTTCATTATTTCCAGGGTGGCTACAAAACATATATTACAAAATTCCCTAACTTTTATAGGCAACATTTTTCCTGACTACTTTTTGCCAATTTTAATGGTGGATGATGACTTTTTTTTGTTTATTATTGATCACATATTTAAAAAAAATTGTATCTACTAAACAAATGATTTTAAAGATTATTTTATTTAGATATTAACTTTTTTTTAGCGTTCAGTTGCAAAATTAATGGGATATTTTAAGACATATTTTTTTAATTCCCTGACTTTTCCTTATTTTTAATTAAATTCCCTGACATCTCCCTGTTCCAAAAATTCCCTGACTTTTCCAGGTTTTCCCTGTCTGTAGCCACCATGTTTCCAATATATGTTTGATTGTTAAGCTTGTTGTTTTAGCATTTATTAAAAATATCCGTTTGTATTTTTATTTTTTTATTAAAATAAATTATAATCCTTCAATGATAATTGAAGTTGATCAAAAGATAACTAGGTCTAATCTATTTATTTTACAAGTTTCTTTAGAAATTCAACTCATTCTCCTACAACACTTTTAAAAATAACTAAAGGACACTCAAATTTTGATTAATTTGATTTTTAAACAATAATATGAATCTAGATGTTTAATTTGAATGAATTTTAACCTGTATTTTACGAGGGGTAGTTGGGGTTAATTACAATTGTAAGCATGATTGAAATAAATCTTTGTTTACAGTTTAGGCCTATATTGTGTGATGTAGGTCTATTTGTAAATCATTAAAGTTTCTAAAAATTTGCTAGGATTCGGATTCGAGATATAGTGGATTCGACCCATCTCTAGTAATAGTAGTAATAATCATGTCTTGGTCGTCTATAATTAAACAAATATAAATATATTAAGGTATTTATTTCTAGTATAACCAAACACAATCTTAATTACCCAATTTTCAGAAGAGTCTAATTGTTCTCCGTGAATATTAGAAAAAAACACAGCGAGATTACTCACAATCATATCTTACAATATTTAAGTAATTATTAAGTTAGGACCAGCAATATTTTGTTCATTATCAATCGAAATTTACATTGACTTCCAGTCAAAGAAAAGAATTAACTATTACACATTTATTACTTTTGAATTATTTTTATTAGCTATATATAAGGTCAAGAATAATTCATACTGCAAATTAAACTATATTATATATTTCAATTCTAGCAATGATCTCTGAGTACATGATTTACTAGAGTCTTTGAAAATATTATCAGATCAAATTAAGTAAAATTTAAACTCAATTTCTATATCATAGTATTTTAAATATGTAAAAAAAAGGATTTAGTTAATAAGCCAAAAGAGAATTTTGAAAAAATACATTATAAAAAAATTATTTAAGACGAAACATTAATTTTGCCTTACATTTTCCAACAACATGCAGCCAACGCTACCTCCTTCTCTACAAAGAGTCAATTCCGTGAGTGCCGATAATGGCAAAATACATGCATTATGTATGATTAGACCCAGAGAGATGGGAGGTCAAGGAACAAGGTTGGTAGAACATAATTGGGTCATGTGGGAGGGGAAACGCATAACAAAACACATGCTCACGAAATACCAAGTAAGATCTCAATCTTTCTAGAACACTGTTCTTTGAACTAGTAGACATCACAAGAATAACCACTTTAGAGAGTTCTACTATGGCATTCCTCCTAGCGGTCATCGCTCGAACTCAAGTCACCTCAATCAGGTTCTCACACGCCGCGGCCTTGTTAAGACGTGTTGTAATATTGTGGAATTGTCGTCTGGTGTTTTGTTGGTGCCATGATAATGCCACTCCTTCTTTCAACTATGTTTTGTATCTAATGCTACAACTAAAATATGAAAATATATCAAGGAATCATTAATTATCTTATGAGGTTGTCCACCAAGTATTTAATCCTTAAAGAAGCTTAATTTCAATGTTTAATCCTATAATTAATTAATTATTACCATGGCTTCATTTTTCTTACGTTTTAAAAACAATTTATTTAAGATTTTAATACAATACTGTATTTAAAATTTCCAAGTATTTATTTAATTAGAAACCAATTTATTTACTAAATATAACAATACATGTTATTTATTTATATAATTAAGTTTTAAGATAAATATTTATCAAGCCAAAGCTTGATTCAACTCGATACTCAGGAGAGTAATTAAAAGCTCGCCGAGATTGAATTAAATGAAAAAATAAACAGTGCTTGCAGACCACTAATTTATCTACATTTTCTGGTTCATATCATCCACAAAAAAACTGTTTTCTCGGTTGCTAACTTACACAACATTCATCATCATCATAGACTGTGTCCAGTCTGTGGCAAGGTCTGTCTAGTAAAATGCCTCCATCTCCCTCGGTCCTTCCACCATTCTTCCTCCTGCACTCTCTTTCACTCTCCTCCTCTCACTTACTGCTATCTGTTCCTTGGTCTCCCTTTCCATCCTCATTACATGTTCATACCATCTCATCCTTGCTTCAACTATCTTATGTACACCCTGTACTCTAACATTCCAAATGCCAAATGTCTGTTAACTAACCTCCTTGTTGTAATCTACCTCCGCCTCCAAACCCCAAAACTTACTCGCTCACAAACATACAAGTGGAGATAAAAGTAAACAATGAGTCATCCATAGCGACAAAACACTGGAGAAAAGTTCAATATAACAAGCTCAGCATTACAGAGATCAGGCTTGAGCGTGAGTGTCTAATCAAAGCTCAAATGAGGCTAAATAATTTAAGTAATTGCAGATTCCTTTTATGTAACATTATAATTGAGATAAATACTTGGCACTAGCTATAAATGCTGGTCTATCCCTGCTGGGCTTCCCAAAGGATTGAGTTTTGATACCAATACACTTGCGAAGCACAAATAGACAGGATAAAATGGGCTAAGAATCCACTAAAATTAAAAGGCTTCTGACCTGGTATGCCAGAACAATAAGGGGTGTCTGTACGCATGTTGACGAAAAACTCGTGAGACACTCGACCGTCTGGAGGTAGCCGAGCTCCGAACCCCAGCACTGGGAACAGCTTATCGCTGTCATAGTCTTGGATGATCTCCCCCACTGCCGTGAGGGCTTTTTCATACTGGTTGGGTGCCAGTGATGAGATGAAGTGGAGCGAGTCCGGACTCGTCGGGTCCCCGTTGCTGCCTGCAAGTAAATGTTCACACAGTCTGGTGAATATTCAGTCAATGAGCCATCTACACCAACCTGACATTCAATCAAGATACTACCAGCAATACAAGAGAAAGAGTGGTTTACAGTCACCGAGGTTCTGCAGTCAAGGATCCACAAATGTGGATCTAAAAGCCAGGATACAATTAGTTCAGTCTGTTATCATAGGCAGGTATTAGGAACTGGTAGGGTTGTGCGAAGCTTCAAAACTAACCTCAGTTTCGACCAAAAATTCCGGATTTGACAACTATATAGCTTTGCCAATTAAAATATTATGAGCTGAAATACTCATTTCATGGTCAATTACTGACATTCTGAGCTGTTGTATACGTTAATGATTAGTATTCATATGGGGTGGGAGGGAACTAAAGTAATTGAAGTAACTTAATTTATCATATTGAGATATTACAAACCCTTGTGCAACAAAACAATTCCAACTAATTTTAGTGCATAAAGCTATGTTCCCACATTTTTCCTCAATAATGATTTTGTTGCTTTATAAAATATTATTATTATTATTAGCACCGCGTCTTACTACCCGTTCGGGTTATACGCACTTACGCTAATGTGTAATGGTAGGGTGATTGTGAGATGAAATGAAGGACCTACAGTTTAACGTGGAATCCGAACCACGGTGGAGGCCTGGCATTCCCCACATTCACAAGATGTTATAAAATATTGATACACACACTTTACATTAACAGGTTATTTCAAATCTCCTCACAACGGACAATAAATATATCTGCTTGCTTCTGGCTGTAGAGCGCATTCGTTGTCAAATGCACATGCACAGTGATTTGAGATGGTTGGTTCTCCTGTGCTGAACATATCGAGCAGAGCAGATTAAGTAGAAAAAGTAGTAGCGAAAATCTTGCAATTGGTTTATAGCTTGTCACGTGACCACGTTCTGTTCTGCACTAGTTTTTTGGCGAACGTGTGAATCCACAGTTACCCTCTTTCTTTCTCTTACTGTGTATGGTGTGATGCGAATAAAGCCTTGGCTATGATTGGTTTTCAATGGTGGAGAATGAAATATGGAAAAGAGAGAAAACTAAATGAGATTATGAAGCACATCGCTTTTCAAGTCTTATAGAGAGTCAGTCACAATCAGTCATAGATTGGCATGAATATTTAGATTAGGTTACACATTTGTGTGTGGAAAGAACAATTTTATTTTTAATTGTATTAATAATAACATAAAAAGTCTTTTAAGAACTATTTCATTAACACCACACAATTAAGTGTGATGTTCATCATAACTTAATGTGTGCTGATTTAAACAATAAATAGTGTGCTAAGGCACCTTAAAACAATTTAATGATACTTTTTACATATATATGACTCCTTAGCTCAGTTGGCCTACTGAGCTAAGGAACCAAGGTTTGATTCCAGGGATGGCCGAAAATTTATGATTGCTGAAATATGGGTTTACCCTTTCACAGTGATAAATTAACGGCTGAAGACTGACTGTTGTGCTTGTCCTAGTCTTAAGTTATATTATAAGACATATGAGGCCTTGACAGGCTTAGCAAGTCAGCAGAGGAAAATATATGGCTTGAATAAAAAACTGACCACAGGCTGGAAACAGTAATGGATCTAAAGTAAAAACTTCTTAGATATAAAAGTGTTAGTATTAAACGATAGCTATACTCATAAATGAAAAAAAGTCAGTGTGCATATTAATAGCTTTGGTAAAAAGTATATCTTAATATCTATACATTTAACACATGACTGACATGAGTTATACATTTTAATGACTACTATACAAGAAAGAGGATAATTGAAAAAGGGATAAGAATAATTAAATGGAAGAAAACACAGTAGTCTATGACTTATACAATACCAAGAGGAAAATAGTTTACACACACTGATGCTATATTCTGTTCACGATAGGTTTTTACCTGGATGACAGTTCGAAAATCATATGTTTAGGTTTTGGGTTGCCAACACTTGTAAAAGATCACAGTTTTGTTATAAATGTAAAGATCTTTAATTACCTGTAATATATTACATTAAAAATAACGTTAACTTAAGTTTTCTCATAATATTTAATTTTTTAAAATAATTTCTTTTCCTCCAACTTGAAACAATATTTTAAACATAATTAAACGTACTTATTTTTCGTTTTGGAACGTTACTGATTTTGTGTAATATAGTGCACACATCAATACCTTTTAATACAGGCATCGTATTTACTTGGAAAAGAGAAAATTGTTGTCATATTTTTACATACAATACATGATTTTATGATTATTTTATCTTATTTTGAAATATTTAACCGAATAAAATATTTTCATCAACTGCGTGTCCGCATCATTGTAAACAACTTGTTTAAAGTTATGTTCAATCATATGGTTTAAATTCGTCAGTCGCCATTTTGAGGCTATGTTCGTTAGAAGTTTTTGTGAAAGTGGTGTGAATATTTTTCTAAGGGGAATAAAACTATGAATAAACTTTGTGTCCGACCTCAAATAAATATATAAATAATATTGGCCTAAATTACTGTGGTTAACTATCACATTAATATATTACCATCTGTTTTCATTACAGTCATCCAAAGTGATAGATGTCAGCTGTTGGCGTAGTGATATATTAGGGATTACTTCTAGTAACATTTCGAGCTGTCATTCAGGTAAACTTAGCTCGTGAATGCCTTATACTGAACAAAGGGGTGGTGGTTGTATCTTTAAGAAAATTGGTCATTACCATTTAATATCATGACCTAGGTTTCATTCTATCTGAACTCTTCAAGAGGGTCTGTGAAATGCGCAACACAAATCCTTAAAGTCTATCGTGTATAGCTGTGCTATCCACATATTTACACTAATGAGGTAGAGATTAGAAAGATATAATTAAGAGGAAATGGAGCCACATTTGTGTGGATGGAGATTGAGTCATCATTTAAGAAACACCCTCCCCCCTTGAGCACAATTCTAAATATTCACCAGAAATACAAACCCCCCAACGGATACTTAGAATTTGAACCTCAACCCAGTCAAACAGATGCAAACAAATTCAATGCGAGTCTAATACAGTAGAGTCCTGACTATCTAACCTAAACGGGACTGACGTGTGGTAGGATAACCAAAATATTGGCTAGTACGAGAACAAGAGGCCAAACTGGGACTAACTGCAAGTACAGAGTAGGTATGAAATAAGTTGTATTAGTGTAAATTATGCAACAAATTACAAAATGTTATTTTGTCCATTTGAACAGAATATATTTTAATCAATTGAGTTAAAGTTTTATATAAAGTAGAATGAATGTGGGGAATGCCAGACCTCCACCATGGTTCGGATTCCAAGTTAAAATGTAGGTCCTTCATTTAATCTCACGATCACCCTACCATTACACATTAGCGTAAGTGTGTACAACCCGAACGATTAGTAAGATGCGGTGCTAATAAATAATAATAATAATAATAATAATAATATATAAAGTAGGAAAAAAAAAGTCACTGTTTGGAAAATTAGTGATTAGAATTTGTTCCCCAACTTTGCTTCTCTTCCTTGTGGCAAGGTCATGTCAGCGTATTAATAACATGGCATCAAAAGCAAAGTATATGAATATGTTGAATAGTTAAAAGTTGAATAAGCAAAACTTTTCTGTACTTTAGTTGATTGGTCTTTTTTTTCCACAATTGTTTTCACAACATCTTAGGAACTATTTAGGCTGTATGCATATATTAATTACACTAGTGGGATAAGGTATATTAAAGAAGAATTTTTGAGAAAATGTACACTCCATTTACCATGAACAGTAAAAGTCATACATTGATGGATTATACTATGAGTTATGGGGGGTCGGGCACTCGAAATTTTGGGCAATAGATCGGTCATCTAAAAATCTCAGAATGTCGGGCGAGTATTTTTTATGCCCGTATTTCGATCGGGTATCTCAAGAACTTGGTAAGTATATAATACCATGTTAGCACTAACCTCTAGTTCAAACTTTGAAAAAAGAAGTGTTAAACTGATATTCATAGTTGAATTATTTCAATTCAACTAATACTAAACAAAGGTAAATATTTTTTTATTAATTCATAAATTATTATGTTTGCTTTTAACCAAATTACAATAACGTTTCTCACAGGTTACAAGTCTACAACATAGTGAAATCAAGATTCCTACAATTTAATTTTCTCTGTCAATGAGAACAACATAAATTCAACCTTTCCACAGTGAGATTTTTAGGCCCTATGCTTGCAAAAACTTAATCTAAATTTGTTTTCTTTAAATTTCTTTAATTTAATGTTATTAGTCAGATTTGTTTGGATATAAATAGAAATGTACACATCAAATGAACATTAAATAGGAAACGGCAATTTTGCTTCAAGTAAACATGTTTTCGATTTATGTACGTTCCAAATTTCATGCATACTGTATCCTATCAATTTTTTAAATATTTATTTGCAGTTATGTAGTTAATAAATTATAAATTGTGCTATAAAGTAAATAAATACTATTTATTAAGCGTGTGTAATAGACGGAGGGAGCAATTGCTCGAAGAAATTTTAGAGGAACTGGCTGTGCCCCAACAGAACTTTCACAAAGCAAAGTGAGATCTGCTCTAGTATTAATTATAAATTATTGAGCATAAACTAACCTTTAAATCAAATGTGACTGTTTTAACTTGAAATTTGAAAGTTAATGGGCTTGTGACAAAGTTGTTTCTATCTTTTTAAAAAATTAAATTAGACTGTTTATCTTGTAATTTGAAATTTTATAGGCCTGTGACAAAGTTTTTTGCAAAAATGAGATGCCCGCCTGAATCTGCCCGAGCCCAAGTGTAATTTCGTAATGCCCGCCCGATACAAATATATGCTGCCTGACCACCCCTATTATGAGTCTACCTTATAAGATATAAAATAGTGGAATAATGCAAGCTATGCTTGCCACCTTTTAAGGTACCTGCATTTGTATGAAGGAAGAGTGGAAAATCACTTAGAAAAAACTCCCTCAATACACCCACCCGACCAAGATTCAAACCCCAATACCCCTGACACATTAGACCATAAGACCACCGATGCAGGTTAACTAATACATCTCTAACAAGCACAAGAGTTCTAAAGCGTACAAACATCACCATCAATTCCTCAGATGAGGTTGCACAATAACAATACTGTGTCACCTACAGACAACTACAGGTACTAAGCTAAGCTTGACTACATCTTACAGAGAGTACTTTACCCCGCTCATGTTCGCACGACTATAAAATATTACCCGCCAACACCAACCAATCCTGTTGAGAGAAAAATTACCTCATCAGAAAACACAGCTAACACTATAATTTAGAGTTCCACAGCCAAGAGTGTGCGAAGCTTTGAATAATTTATCAACCCTAAATTCAAGTAAAAAAAATAAATCTGGCTTTGACAATTAAAAACTTCACCAATAAAAATATTGAAAGCTAAAACACAACAGTTCAATTTCTGTAATTTTGTGCTGATGTGCACTCCATTTCCTTGAAAGGTTTGACCAATTAAAGTATCGCCCTATCTTGTAAGCTGCATTATTAGAGTAAATCGTCAAGTCGAACTAGCTACCATTCATAGTAAGTGGAGTCTACATCACCAACTAATATTCACACGATAAAAATCTAAAATAATTAATATAAATTATAAAGTCATGTTGTGATAATAGCTTGATTTATCGGTTTAGATCAATATATTATGTTAATCATTTTTGCATCAATTTAAAAAAAATAATATTTAATACCTAAAACTACATAAAATTTATTTTTTTAAATCCAACATCATCATTTAAATAGGCAATGCTTAAATGAAAGAGTGCATTTGTACACCCATATCTACAAATATTAAATAATATCAACATTGTAAAAATATGTTTAAAAAAATTGAGTTTTTTTCCATAAACAATGATTAAACTGTATATAATTTTTTATTTATTTTGTAAAAAAACTTTTTGTTGTTTAATGTTGGATATATTTGACACACCATTGTGATTTTACTAACACTTGAAAAATAAAAGAGTGTGTCTTTCGGGGTTATTTAGTTGGGTACTTTTAATTTAAGAGATATACTTATATAATATGGTTGTTTAAAGAGTATAAAAGTGAATACCTCGACAGGACATTAATACATTCAGTATGTATATATATATATGTGTGTGTGTGTGTGTGTGTGTGAGTGTGTGTGTGAGTGTGTGTGTGAGTGTGTGTGTGAGTGTGAGTGTGTGTGTGTGTGTGTGTGTGTGTGTGTGTGTGTGTGTGTAAAAGGAAAATATTAAAGTAACTAAACAAACTAGCAACGGTGTGTAAATAGTGATTTCTTTTGTTCAAATATTTTTGAAATGAACAGTGAAACGTTTGAATCAAATGCAAACAATTTCAAATTGTATATTTAATCAATATTTAACTAAGCCTCAGTATATCTTGGTATAACTTACCGGTATATAAATATTTTAAATATGGTGAACTAAATGTTGAATAAAGTCAGCCAGGTAAAAGATATTCTCATTCAAATTCATGATTTCATTAGGAAAGGAGAAAACAAAAACTGTTTTAGGCAGCAAAATTACAAGGAGCTTTCCTTTAATCTGCCCCAATTTTAACTTCCATTGAATCCTCCCAAGTTTTAACTTCCCTTGACTCCTCCCAAGTTTTAACTTCCCTTGACTCCTCCCAAGTTTTAACTTCTCTTGACTCCACCCCAATTTTAACTTCCATTGAATCCTCCCAAGTTTTAACTTCCCTTGACTCCTCCCCAATTTTAACTTCACTTGAATCCTCCCCAATTTTAACTTCCCTTGAATTTTTTCCTTCTTGGTACAGACATTAGTTTTCTAGTTGACCTGGTGGATGACACTCACAATCACCATTTGCACACTCATAAAGAATGTTAGTTGCTAACATTTAGTAACTATTTATATTTTCTATTATTCTGTCATTTTCCTATTTCCTCTTAAGGTTCATAATATTTTCTATGTTTCAGATTCAGAATTCAAAGGTATTTTGGAGATTTAGACTCATAAAACAGTGTATTCATTCCAAATAGAACGGAGCAATGAATGTGAGATCAGAGTGGTCAGATTGTATCATAACCTCACCTGTAAAGTCTATGGCTATGGTACAGTTGAGCTGAGTCCCACCAATGATGTAATCGAGGAAAGAGTAGACCTTTCTAAGCTCGTACTTCATTAGCCGGATCTCCCCCGAGTTTGTGTATGACGGTTTCTTTTTCTGGCATGAATAAAAACACAGGTCACACATTAAAAAGAGTGTACCAATCACCATAAATAAGCCATGATTGAAATAATTTTACATACGTGCACCATAATTTTGGTAATGGATCAATCATGAGCAACTTTTTCAATGTAAGCAGAGTGCTTAAACCACATTTATACAGCCTGATTTGCAAAGTAAGGGCCTTTAAGCAAATACAAACACATGTTATTACTATATATACATCTATTACTGTTTCCAGCCTGAGGTCAGTGTTTAAGTCAAGCCATATATTTTCCACTGCCAGCTTGCTAGGGTTGTCTTGGATTCATATGTCTTATAATCTAACTTAAGACTAGGACCGGCACAATATCCAGTCCCAAGCCGTTAATTCATCAATATGAAAGCGTAAAACCTTGATTTCATCAATGATAAATTTTTGGCCATGCAGGGAATTGGTCCCGGGACCTTTAGGCATGTAACATTAGCAATGCTAGCTAATTTTACAATAATACTACCCACCTCTAATAAAACCAATACATATAGACATTCCAATATCAAAGATTTACAACACCTTACTATGTCTAAAATATGTGCTTTACTCACCCTAGAGTCTCGGCCAACAACCATCACACAAATGGTGCACATCAAATAATTAAAAAAAAAAATCCTTGGGAAAGAGGATCGACGAGACACCTGTGTAGGTGATCCAGGCATATGCTAATTGGCCTAGCCCGCTGACAGACAGACCTCAAGCGATCTTCACTGCCAACTCACCAGATTTCCGGAATGTGTCAGGATGATGACGGTTGTTAACAAGAGAACTATGCTGCTAGCACGTGTTTGCAACGTGGCACTATACTTTTAATATGAAGATCCCCCCCTTATATCCATCAACTAGACATATAAGGCTGGTGCTCAGCTAAAATAAAAAACTATTAATTCCGATACAATCATTAAAGGTCCTGGTCTAGCCTTGGACATAATCGCTCCAGGATGATAAAATATACATTCTTTTTATGTTGTTAAATATTTAAATATAAACGACTTATAATGGATTTGGGTGTTTGAACACATAGTTAATTATGTGATTAAAATTGTTCAGTGTAGGTGTCGGTAATTTCTCACAAGAAGATTTATTTAGGAAAGTAAAATTGTTTTATGGAACACTTAATGTTTCCTTTTGTTGCTTAGGCGCTAGTCTCTTTGTAATACCGTAGGAATTGACTTCTGAAAGGCCTTTTTCCCTACCATAAATCTACTATATAGTAGGATATTGGTAGGAAAAAAGACCTTTCAGAGAGTAATTCCTACCGTGAATGGAATATAGGTAGCCCCTTTTTGATTCTTTTTCTTGCTTGGATAATATAGTTTAAATATAAATTTTAGTGCACTTGTGGTTACCAATAATTGATTAACATTAAAATTTGATAATGTTTAAATTATAGATAAAATTTTGTAGACATATTTTGTTTAGAGAAATTATAAAAGTAATTTATCTTTGTTGGTTTATAAGTTATAACTTTAACAATAACCAATTAATTTAGTGAGAAATTACCAGTATTCTAATGTAATATTGCTTTGTTTTCTATTATAAAGTTAAATACTAACAAGTCGAAATCTTCTTGATTACTTCCAAGTTGGTAGAAGTAAAAGTCCCACAGAAGTTTGAGTTATGTTAGTAAGTCAAACCTTTGTGTAATTTATTTTGATCAGAATTGATATTTGAATTTAAATTTAATCTTAAAATTTAATGATTTAGTCGGAATTCACAAGGGTGATTCAGGCGCTTTGTTAACCATATAGAAGAGCTCTTTAAGCTCTTTGATATTCCAATAATGTCTTTGAGATTGTGAAATATATCCTCAAATGTACTGCGCAAGTGCAGTCTGTCTTACTTATGGTTTTCAACAATACTCAGTTCGCCTTGTGAGGAGGCCATGTATTACTTATTTACCTCTTTTGTCTTACTTTGAATAAATAATTCAATATGTTCTTAAACTTGCAAAGGTTCCTATTGTTGTTACATTAAATTCCTTATACCCTCTTCCCAGCTATTGTGACCTCTAGTGGTTAGAATTGGAGGTGGTGAACGGTACAGGTAGATATGCTACCGACTGAGCTAAGATGTCAGAAAACCAACAGTTTGTTGTGGCCAACATTTAAAAAATCTTACTATTTTATTTATATACATATAATGGCGGTGTAAGCAACCCACTTACAATGACAAAGTTGCTCATCCTTGACATACTAATCATGCAATCACACTCAATTGTACTCACAGTGCAGCTAGTTGGGATTTAACCCTGGCCTAGCTTCAGGATTAGTAAGGCAAAGAGACCATGAGACCATCTTGTTGGCCTCGGCTATGGTCAAGAGAGTTTAAGTGATGAACTTTAGAAAATGGCCTACGACCTCTGGAAGACTTGTTCGATTCTCGATTGTATAAAAAATAAAGATCTACCATGGTATAATAACAGAAAAGGCAAGTGGATTATAATTGAAGTCAGGTTCGCAAGTGTTATCAGCTCAATTTATTGTAGATCAAGTTCTTGTAAACAAAAGAGAAAGGCACTCTAAAAGTCTCCTTAAGGCTGTTGGTTGCTGTTAACTTATCTCACCAAAGAAGTTAAGAGATTTAGAGTGAGCATAACAATAAACAATATAATATTATATCTAGAAGAAGGTACAGAAAAGATAGATAGAAACATATAAAAGGAACAAACATCATATGGCTTTTATAAGGAAAAGAAGAACACAGTTCACACTTTAAAATGTTTTCACTGGACAAACAGCTAATGGATGCCTTATGAATAAAATTGATAACTATCACCCAACCCCCCGACCTAGGTTTCAATCTATCGGAACTCATCAGGAGGTAGTGTTAAACATGCAACACTCCTTCCTAAAAGAGGGAAACACTTTTCCTGTACCTTCTATCAAGTATAATACAATAAACATTAAACAATATAACTTATATGAATGATAAGTTTGAGTGAGCGGGTATATGAGAGTTAGATAAGCTGTCCAATCCACCACCAATGCTTTTATTACACTGTAATTCAAATTTAAAAAAGTAGAGATGGGTCGAATCCACTATCTCAAATCCGAATATACATTTTATTTTTGAATCTTGAATCTCGAATGCGAATCCTAGCAAATCATTATAAATTTTAATAATTTACAAATAGACATACATTACACAATATAGGTCTGAACTGTGAATTAAGATTTATTTCAATCATTCTTTCAATTTTAATCAGCTCCAACCCCACCTCGCAAAATACAAGTTAAAATTCAGCCAAATTAAACAATCTAGACTCATATTAATGTTTAAAAATCAAATCAATCAAAATTTGAGTATCCTTTAGTTATTTTTAAAAGTGTTGTTAGAATGAGTTTAGTTTCTAAAAAACATGTGAAATAAACAAATTAGGTCTAGTTATCCTTTGATCAACTTTAATCATCATTGAAGGATTATAATTTAGTTTATTAAGATAGCAAAAATAAAAATACAAAGGAATATTTTTAATAAATCCTAAAATAACATGCTTAACAATTAAATATGTATTGGAAATAGTGAACTCAATAATACCTATGTATGTTTTATTATTATTTTCTTAAATATCCATTATCTATTTTCTTGTAGAAAATAAGATATATATTCGATTCTTGTAATATATCAATTTCTGAGAATACATTCTATTTAAACATGAACATATTTTCGACTACAATATGTTCATTCCCATTTTATAAGGCAGGACTACGTTTGAATATTTCTACAATTACTTCAATAAAATATTTTAAAAAATAATAAAAATTAAGTTAAAATCAATTTAAAAATAAATAATAGATTAGCAAGTCACTATTTGATCCTTAAAAATTGATAGCGCTTACTAAGTGATCACATTATCTAAATCGATTCCAAACAAACAAACAAACAATATACGATACATAGGTCGGTAGGGATAAATAAACAGCTTTATCGCCGTCTGACTGTTGACAGTATTTATTTTCCATGAAACCCAACAAAATGTCTAACTTAAGGATCCTATGCAATAAATTGGGGCTCTTTACAGAGTTGTAGATAATTAAAACCAGTTGGGTAGTAAGAATTAACATTATCTTTATTTTAATCATCACTCGGGCGAGTAAACATAGTATACGTCGGCGACTGACTTTATATCCTATGTAATGGCGCCTGACTTTGTATCATCCGTAATGTGTTCTTATTTCTGTTTCTGTTTAAAAAAAGATTTTATGTGTGTTTATCTCTTTTGTCCGACAAAATAAATATTACGGATTAAGTTGTGCTTTTCAAGTGGGCCTAACTAAGTAATTTTTGAATTCAAAATATTATGCTTTGTTTATGAGGTGAAAGATTTGATCATCAAATCCAGTAAAACACCGAATCCTCGAATCCTTGTCTGGATTCAAGGATTCAATGATCCGAGTGGCCCATCTCTAAAAAAAAGTATTTTTTTAAAAAATATAGCACCAAAATATATGTCACTAGCAATGTGTGAAATCCAGACATTTTATTTTCTATATAATGCTGAGTGGTTTTGGCATGGTGTGAAATAAACGAGTTTTTCTGTTTTATTTCATTGTTATTTTCAAGTCCTTTGTCTTTTTGAAGTCCCAGAATATGTTATCAATTCTTTTATCCAGTTCTAAGTCTAGCGCCGTTTATTTGCAAGTTCATCTAATTCCTAGGATTTAAGTTGGTCATGATAAGTTATTTTAGAATAGGTAAGGTGTTCTCGGTAATATAATGACTGGTTAATCTATAAATTTCCTATGAAAAGTATAAAATACAACAGCAAAACTAATTTACTTCATACTTTGCTAGAACCACTTAGTAATTATATAGAAAGCCTAGGCATTTTATAAAATGCTTGGATTCCACACATTGTCGTTAAACATATACAAACACATTAGATGATCATGCACTACCATAACTAGCTTCTTTGTGTAAATAGAGTAATTATTTTTCTGAGTTGGAATGCATAGTTGATTGTTTTCCAGTTAAAACTGCACTATAGAGATAGCAACACTATAGCTATATATATATAGAAACAACTAAACAGGTGTGTTATACAAGCATAATATATTGATGTTGTTAGATCCAAAAGGTTAAAATCAATTAATAAACATGTTGGTAGGAATGATAGGAGTCCACATCAGGTTGAGGTTTTTTCTATCCATCTATTTAGTCCAAATGCTGCCATACATACAGTGCAATACTTACTGGAAAACAATAATTAGAGCTCTGAAACAAAAATCAATTGAATGATTGAAGATTTTTTTTAGAGGTTGCAAGTCTCGAATACAAAATTTTCTCGAATCAAAAAATCCCTAATAGAAATAAAGAGCACAAGGGATGTCTAAAACATTCGCCCATTAAGAACTTTGTTGTAATATAACAGATAATTAAATATTTAATAATTAGGTTATGTTGTCTCGCATAACATTCATATGACATATGATTTAGGCTTCTTTTCTCAGCTGGACTAAGAGGGGAATATAATTGTATGAGACGTGAAATAATCTCTCACCTGTTTGTCTGGATTTATAAGATGGTACACTGTGCTAGTGTGGGGGGCTTCACTCAGCTCCCTCAAGGTCACAAATAACTCTCCAATTAAGCTGTGATTGCCACTGCGGTTCCAGTCATAGCAGGAAATCTTAATGGCGCGCTCCATGTCACCCCCACAAAGGGAACGCACCGGTAACGTGAATGAGAGCCAATCAGGGTTGAGGGACCACTTTATAACCTCGGTGCGGTGGACTAGCCGATACTCGCCGTCCTCTCCAACTTTTGATAGCTCAAGGAATGGATCGGAGCTGTGACCAAACAGACACGGGATCCACCTAACATGTGCATATACAGTGAATAACTAGCATGGTACAGTCAAGATCTGATTTAAGTTCTGTCAACTTTCTTACAGCAAATACCCCTACTGTTACAGCCTGATATCTTTGCTCAGCCAACAACACAGCTGCCTAAAATAAATCAGGGTTCTATTCTTAGAACAAACCAAAATGTAAAATTGTGAAATTGGGTCTGGTCTCTCCCAATAAATGATATATTGCTTAAAGTTTGGTTGTTAGGTTTGTCTTAGAAATTATTAGAATAAATTACTAACTACCAGCAAACTAACTTCACATCATACTTAAAGATAGGAATTTATTTTAATCTAAAAGTGCTTATTTTTAAATAACTAACAAAAATTAGGTCATAATAAATAATTATTTGAGTAGATTTTAAATTTATTGTAATAATAACTGAAAAATCAATTATGATTCAATTGAATCCTTTTAAAGAAAGTTAAAAAAAAAGAACTAAAAAAAGCATTCATGAAGTTTTAACAACAAAAAATTAGAGTAAATAACCTCAATATTCCCTCCATATGTTCACTTAGAGCTAGCCTCTTACTAAAGGGATAAATTAGTTGTACACAGTACACTTTTTCATTAAGGCACACTTTATACCATCTTTCACCAAGCTATTTGTATTCTATGATCCCTTCTATTATATAAGCCTCATACTTTCTTTATTTTATCAACAAAACTAGTCTACTCAGTTGCTGACCTTGAAATCGCAATGGCCTCCTGCTGCACAATATCCTCTTTGTTAGGTTCTTGTTCCCCCCTTTCCCCAAAACTTTACTAGCACTAAACACATCCCAACATGTAGAGAGAAGAGTAAACAATTAGTCATTCATCACTAAACAAAGGCAAAGAGAGAGCCTTTTCCAAGGAGCCCAAAATTGCAAGCCCATAAATATTTCAAGCTTTCCAAATTTAAGTATTCGGGAAGAGCCCTACAATTGTCCCAATGTGACAAATGAGCCCATAGGAAGACGGGATGTGTTACTGTAAGCATTAGACTAAAATGTTTAACACCTTGCTCAGTCGGTAGCGTGTCTGTCTATTGAGCTAAGGCTCCTCAGGTTTGATTCGCAGCATGGCCTAAAAATGTATCAATGATGAAAATATGGATTTACTCTTTCACAATGATAAATTAAAGTCTGGGGACTGGATGTTGACCTGTCCTAGTCTAGCAAACTGGTAATGGAAAATCTATGGCTTGTATAAAAAAATTACTCAGACCATAGGCTGGAAACCATAATGGATGTAAAAAAATTAGACTAAAACAGCCATAATTTATATCAAGGATCTGAGAGTACTAAAATTTAAAACTTCTAGCAAATCATATCTTTAAGCCCAAGAATAAAATTTCATTTTTGTTATAAAATTGACTAGTGTGAAATCAACAATAATATTTAACTATTACAGAAAGCAAATTTTTGGCTATTTTGAACATTGTAAGCAAAAATAAGCAAACGTCTACCCCTAGCCCCTCTTACCTCCTCCCTTCCTCTCGCTTGTGTTTTATTTGAGGACTTTTTTTTGTAATTTGTTAAAAGGCAATTATAAATTGCTGGTAGTTATTAACATGAAAATGTACATTAATGGCGTGAATAGCTTAAATTCATTGCAATTAACAGGTCAGATTAAAAAAAAGTATGGACATTATTAAAAACTTAATTTTAATGCACACTTATTGAAATTATAAAAAAGGTATTATTAATGATTACATGAATTATTTTCTTCATAAAAAAACTTTTAACTCCTTTTAATCTGATGACCAAGGTCCTTGAATCCATGTATTGTCAATATTAATTACTATGTGTCGTTTAGAGTGTCTGGGTTACTCTGGCATTCTCTGTCTTAAGTTATCATTGTTCTGACCCCCATTGGCCCTCGCCAGCAAAAATAAGCGAAGCTCAACCCCCCCGCCAAACGTAAGACGCTTACATTAGACACCTAAGACACCTCTTTAAGACATTGTGCTTTTTATTTTATGCAAAGGCCAGTTATTTAAAGTTTGACATTAAAGGTACCCAATGTCATAATTATTTTGCCAAATTTTTTCCTAAAGTTTGTGATCCTGCATATCCCTACTAATAATAGATGTGTTGTTACCTGCCAAACCAGTCTTTGCGGTCGAGTCCTCGACCAGAGAACTGCAACGTGACCTCATCCTTGGATGATGCCAGCTCCTCGACCCTCACTATCATCTCTCCCTTGTTAATGGGCATACCTGTCAGAGGTAGAACCAACTTGCCTGCGGACACGAGCTGAAAGGAAAACAAACGGCTGACATCCGAGAGGCTGGTATGGTTGGGAAATGAGCAAGTTGATTAGAAAAACAAGGGAGCGATTAATTCACAGTATTTATAAACCGAAAACATAAGACATTAAAATTAATTTTATTAAAACCAAAGAATAGCAAATGAACTAAAGCTAAAGTAGGCGGAAGAAAAATTCAGAAAAATACACATAGCGCTGTTGTCCACATCCTATCTAAAACAGATGGTTAAGAGGGTAAATTTGTGAGGTGAAAAATATGTTTGTATTTATTAGAAAAAATGAGCTTAATCCACTATTTTAAAAATCTTATCTTTAATTTGAATCTTAGTTTTCAATATGAATTCTTTTAACACCACGTATTACTATTCGTTCAGGTTGTACCCATATGTACTAATTATGCTTATGAGTTAGGGATGAGGAAGGTGAAAACCATCGAAGCAGGTAGTATGAAATTCAAATATGAATTTGAATTTTAGAAAACATGGTAAACATAAAAGGTTTACTTCACCAAATTAATTCTTAAGTAGATATAAAAAATGGAAATGGTGGCTAAATGTTAATCATCTTTTTAAAGTCCGTTCATTATAGATTCATAAATTCAATTAAGTGGTAAATTAATGATTGGTGATCTGGTATTTAAGTTTGTTCTATAATTATGTAGAGCGGAACCACCAAAAAGGAATATAAGAGCTGGAAAACCTATTCTGATCCAGAATTTGAAAACAAAGAAATTCTTTGAATATCCTCAAGGATTTGAGGTATTTAAGGACTAAATGGTACAATCCTAATGTGTTATACTTCATGTTTTACTACTAACTAGAGGACAGTAAAACAGTTAATTATAATTTATTTAATATTATTATTTAACTTAATACCCATTCAGGTTATACACCTAAGTACTAATTAGGCTAATTGGTTAGGAATTAGGAATTATGAATATAGAGGAAGTGAACCCGCACTTGCGTGGAAGGAGAGTGGAAAACCATTTAGTAACACCACCACCACCCCTCCCCCCGGTTCACCCGATTGAGATTTGAACCTCAGTCTCACCGTCCTTGGCCGTCTAGCTAGACATGAAACTAGCGCATTAGCTAACTATGCCACCGAGGCGGGTTGTAAGACTGTTGTTTGTTATTCTTTGTACTTGCTTGTGCTATCTCAGCCTGGATTTTTCAATTGTTTCTTCCCAGCACATGTGTTACTACTACATATTCTCCACTTATTGTTCCAGATCTTCTTTTTTCTCGTTCTTTGTGGGTCTTAAAGATATAAATTTCCCCCATCCCATGTACTCATACATACAGACCTGTCCCAGTGTAGTCTCGCAATACCCCAGGAAGTCCTGCTTGTCCAAGCTGGGATCATTGACATCCACATCATACACCTCAAACTTCAGAATCTGTTGCTCTTCAAACCGGTACAAAAGGTGCACCTAGGGCAACAACATCACCTTAATTTTATTTATCTTGCACTACATCTCATGCTGAGGTGATAGTATGTTCAAGTAATGATGAAAAACAAAAGAATACCAAAAAGAACTGGATAAGTATGTAAGGGAAAAAACCACAGGGGACACCATGGAATAATATTATTATATTATATATTATTTTTATTATTTGTTATTGTTATCATTATTATTATTATTATTAGGTCAGTTATTGACCACCTATTTTTACATATATCAAAATATCATTATGCTGTAATACCTGGAATAATTAGTATAAAAATGTCAGATCACTACCCTACAATGATGAAAATAATGTATAAAAAATACACTAAATAAATGTTCATTGTCTCCCATGAACAAAATACTTAAAATAAATAGAAAGTCTGTGTTAAGCAAACTAAAATCAGTGGATTGGGGAAACCTGACTACGGACTTACAAGACTTGAACACAAAATATGACAAAATAATTTTGATTTTTAAAAAAGTTTACAATACAACAAATTTACCAATCTCAGAACAATATACAACCGACATAATTTGGCTTAATGCCTAACTTTTAGGAAAAATTAAAATCAGAGATAAACTCTATCATCAATGGAAGTCAAATCCAACCAATATAATTTATGAGCAAGAATTTAAAAAGGAGAGGAAAAAGCCAAAAAGAGCTATAAATAAAGCCAAAATTGAACACCATAGGAAACTATTTAGAGACTTAAAAGGTAACATGAAAAACATGTGGCATGAAGTAAACAAAGTGATAGATAAACATAGCAAAAATAATTTAGATGAAGAGCTTACGCACACATTTAAAAATACAGAAAACTTTAAAACTGTGTGTAGCAATTTGGCATTTTCTTTTGACAATGGAATAATTGAAATATTGCATAAATGCGATATAAACCTACTTACACAAATGGAAGACACAATAGCCAACACTTCAATGGTTATACCTAAAACTACCTGTACAGAAATTAGTAAAATTATCTCTTCACTGAAACAAAACAAATCACCAGGATATGATAACATTACAATATTGGAAATACGAAAGATAGGACCAAATTTAATTCCGGCACTAGTAGACATAATAAATACCTCAATAGAAACTGGCACCTTTCCCAACCAAATGAAACGCTCTCTTATTAGACCCATTTACAAAGGTGGGAGCCCTTTAGACTATGGTAATTACAGATCAAACCAACTTTTGAGAAGATATTAGAAAGATACATGGCTAACCAATTGACAGAATATTTAAATTAAATATAATAAACCCAAGGCACTATGGATTTCAAAAATACAAAAGCGTTAAAAAACCTTCTAGAACATTTTTCTAATAAAATTAACAAAGCCCTTAACAACAATAAGCATGTTTGGCCCTATTTATTGACTTCAAAAAAGTGTTTGACACGTTTGACATTGATTTATTATTGAGATCATTAAAAATTATTGGAATTGGTGGACCTTACTTAAGATGGTTTAGGGACTATCTCACTAACAGACTTTTCTCTGTACAAATTAGCACTCAAAAAAGTGAAACCAAAGTGACAAATATGGGATTACCACAAGGCTCAATACTAGGACCTATTCTATGTCTAATTTACATTAATACTATCACAAGACAAATAAAACATGAACATATGTACCTATAAGCAGATGACACCGCAGTATTGACTAGTCACGAAAACTTCCAAATAGCAGAATACAACATGCAACAAGACTACGAGATACAAATATGGACTCATAATCATCATCTAATAATAAGTGCAAAGAAAACTAAAGTTATACATATCTGTTCTCCTAAAATGCACCATACTAAAGTCAATATTATGCATCACAGTTATAAATGTTTGCACAACTGGACACAAACATGGTGTGACTGAATCGAAAAACTGGACGCAACAATCATACTTACCTTGGACTTATAATTTACAACCATCATAAATGGGACAGGCCCATACAAAAACTTGGGAACAAGCTAATAATTATGTTATTATTATAATTTTTGTTATGTTTTAAATATTCAACTGCAAGACCTGGTGATGTAACTTTAGGTACTTCGGGATTGTATCAACAAGTAAATTATGTAATTTNAACTTAATTGAAAAGACCGTTTTTGACCATTTTAGAATAACTTCACGGCCTGATATGATGCATGCTCTTATTATTATTATTATTATTATTATTATTATTATTATTATTATTATTATTATTAGCACCGCGTCTTACTACCCGTTCGGGTTATACGCACTTAGGCTAATGTGTAATGGTAGGGTGATTGTGAGATGAAATGAAGGACCTACAGTTTTAACGTGGAATCCGAACCACGGTGGAGACCTGGCATTCCCCACATTCACAAGATGTCTTGTCAGAGGTGAAGGAAGGGTTTGGCAATCGGGAAAATCTATGTCGGGACCGAGTATTGAACCCCGGACCCCCAGTACAGAAGTTTGACACCTTACCCCTAGATCGCCAGGTCACCTACACCCTGGAATAGATGGGAGGAACAGATATCAGACAATCTGTGAATATAACGAGAAGAATGGAAGCAAATAAAGGAGGAAGAAGGGTGGAAAAGAGGAGGAAACTGGAGGCATTTTAATAAAGTGATCCTGATACAAGCTGGAAATAGTTGATGATGATGATGATGATGAACTAAATATCTTTATAGGTGACCTGGCGGTCTAGGGGTAAGGTGTCGGACTTCTGTGCTGGGGTTCCGGGGTTCGATCTTCAGTCCTGGCACAGATTTATCTGATTACCAAACCCTTCCTTCACCTCTGACAAGACATCTTGTAAATGTGGGGAATGCCAGGCCTCCACCGTGGTTCGGATTCCACGTTAAACCTGTAGGTCCTTCATTTCATCTCACAATCACCCTACCATTACACATTAGCCTAAGTGCGTATAACCCGAACGGGTAGTAAGACGCGGTGCTAATAATAATAATAATAATAATAAAAAGTAATAAATAATATTAATAATATCTTTATACCCCATACTTACTGGTATCAAAAGAAACTATAGCCAATCTTGACCATGATTTATACCTTGATTCTAAGCTATTAAACCCTCAACATACTTTGACGAGCAGGGCTCGCACATTGTGTTCTTGCTTATACTTTATAGATGGCAGGAGCTGTATGAATAAAACTTTGCAGTTTTATTCCTTATATTTCAAATAAACATTTCGTTTATTTTTGTGTATTTTTTTTAAGGTTTTTTCCCCTTATTTCTTTCATGAATTGCAGGTGTTACTGCCACTGACAGCAGGAGTGGTATAAATAAAACTTGCAGTTTTATTCATTATATTTCAACCAAAACTTTCACGTAAGTTTTTTTTTACCAAGAGGTGTCACTCAATTATTAGTAGAGTCAAGCTATGAAATGGCGTCAAACAGGAAGATTCTTGGCCTTAAAACTGTCTAACCGACAAAGAAATTACATAGATACTTTGTGATTCTGTCAAATAAATGATTTAGTAGATACTAGTGATAGTGAGGATGTAGATTTTTCTGATGATAATGATAGTGAAAGTGTCAGCTATAATAACATAGATAAGCCTTCTGAAAATGATAGCTCTTTTGACAGTAGTGATTCAGACAATCAAACAAATGTAAACAAGGAAAGATTATTGAGAAAATAAAACACTTTATGGGGTAAATCAACACTATGCTTTATAAATAATTATATGTTATTTATAAATTTGATTTTTCTTGAACAAAGTATATAGAGTCCAGAAAAGTAATCTTTGTCAATAATAGTTATAGTTTGCTATGATAAGAACACGCATAGAGTGGAAGAAGGGGGAGGGATATAAACTGAAGAATATGGGGGGAATAATTTAAGTGAGAGGGGAGTGAAGTAGAGTGAATTAAGTAAAATAAAGTGATAAAGGAGAGAAAGCGAGATAAATAAATGCTGATGGGAAGTGATAGGAGAGAGGGGTAAAGTGGAAGGGAGGAATAATGTAAATGGGAGGAGAAAAAATGATAATTTAGCATGACATAGAAATTATGTTTAGGGCAGTGAAATTGCAAATATATTATAGAAGTTATATCAGTTAAACTAAACTTGTGCTTGAAGTGTTTTGACATGAATTTAAATGGTAATCTGGTGTAAAACATAGTGGTATATAAACACAGTAGTATTTAAACATTGGCATTTCCATGAAACATCATTATTCATAATTGGGTTGGTTATTTTTTATTGTGCCCATTACCAGTTCTTTTGCCAGCAATTACAATTTGCTGGTACTAAAATGACTTAATATTACTATTGCATTAAAAAAAACTCTTAACTTTATGACTATATTTGGAAGAAAGTATAAGAAATAGATATAAACATATAAAAAGGACGAACACAATATTTCTTTTATGAAGAAAAGAAGAACACAGTTCACATTTTGCACTGATGCCAATGGACGAAGAGACTGGTTACCCCTTGAAGAAAATCCATCGTTACCGCTCAATCCCCTGACTCTGGTTTCATTCTACAGGAACTCGTAAGAAGGGAGTGTGAAATGTGCAATGTGACTTCCTTAAAGAGGAAACCAAAGGACACAAAAGGGAATGATTAATTTCAAACTAAATTTCATTGAAATGAATCTTAATCTGGGCTCAATTTGAAATTATAAATCTGATATGAATCTTTGACAGTAACAAAGTTACAACAGATTCGCAGTTAAAGAGGGGCAAGTGATGCAAATTCCTCAAACAGCAAAGGTTGAAAGGAAATAAAAAAGCTTAATATTTTAGTAAAGGCGATCTTAGCAAGATTATTTTTTCTTGTCACTGCGTAGTCTTCCTGTTTGGGTTATACATAGTGACAGCCCTGGGAAATTGTATGAGCGAGGGCCCTATACGTTGTATATTGATGTGAGGTTCCTCATAGTTAAAATCACGCAAGGCAAAACTTCTCCGATGACAGCGACAGAGCTGCGGGAGAAGAGACTATGTGAAGGTAGAGAGTCAATGTGACGACGACAAAGAGCAGATACTAATTATCATTTTTATTTTCTGATGTAAATTTTTCTTTTAACTCTAAGAGCGGGACCAGGGGTGGTTGCCTTGTTTGCCCCTACTTAAGGCCGGTCCTGGTTATACACATATGTACTAATGTTGCATAAAGGGAGGAGAGAAAATTAATCATGTAGTAATAAAACACTCAGTACACCCGATTGGGATTCCAACTCAGATCTTCCAATCAGCAGCTCAGTCTGCCAGTCCATTGCAAGAGTGACATTGTACACCAGTGGGAGTAATTTCAAACAAGAGCTTGCCAACCCTTGTAATGTAGGGGCCTACATCTAATGTTTATCTAAGTTAACTTACAACCAGCATATTACCCAAACAGGCAATAAGATGTGGTGCTTATATAAAAAAAACTTACAACCATCTTAACAGGTGGATATAAATACTGTAAACCGCTTTCATCAATATTCTTACATGAGTTGTGCTGTGACTGTAGATGTCAATTAATATTGCTATGATTCACAACAAAAAGAAATTGAGAATAGAATATTTAACTCCTTCTAAACGTTATGTTGCTTTATTGTGGTTTTTAGAAGGTCATTTCAGTCGCCAGCTGTTTAGTAGTCACAGTATCAATTTCAGCTCTCACAAAAAAAATTATGTTCTTTGATGATAATTTGAGGTTAACAATAGAAATATGATATGTATGAAATAAAGTGCATTGAGCAAAAACAGTTTGTAATAAATAAAATGATAAAATAGTAGGAAAATAGTAGAGCACAAATAAAAGCAAAAACACTAACACATATTTACACACACTTCGATAAGTCGATGCTATTATAGCATCTCCCTCAAGAATGAGTAGTAGTTAGACTAAACAGGATCATCCTACGCCTACAACTACTTCCCGAGAAAAATGCTTTAAAAGCTTCTAGATATTAAAGTGTGTGTAAATTTGTGTTTGTGTTTTTACTTTTTTATATGCACTACCAGTACGTATTTTCCTTCTATTCTGTCATTTTATTTATTACAATATAAATATGAATGGTAATAATATAAGTCCAGGACTTTGATGACCTACAAATTATTATAAAAAATTACATCAAATTTACACACAAAAAATGACAAATATGGATGCATAGGATTAAATTGAACACACACATTACAAATGGAAACTAAATAATATCTATAGGGACCATCTATCAAATAATATCTAATCTAGTCCAGATCACCTCCACCCTGGAATAGATGGGAGGAGCAGATATCAGCCAAACTGTGAACACGTCCCAGTACATGCGAATGATACCCTCTCACCTTGGTGGCAAAGTCAGGGTTCAGATTGTTATCAATGGTCTCTGTGCGGCCAATCTCCTGCCAATCCATGTTGAAGGTCTTGAGGTAAGTGACACACATTGGGTCAGACTTGGAGAACACATCACAATCCAATAAGTTCCTGTGAAAACAAAACAGACTCTTCCTGGAGTCTCAGAAACATGCAAGTTAACTTTGAAATAAATAAAACAGCTTTGAGGTCCATTTTACAAGCACAACCTGGCACCTAATATTTTCTAATTTAGTATCGCTATGCTGTAGATGTAGTGTTATTGCTTGACTTAGGGTGGGATGGAAGGGAGGAGGAATGGAAGGGAGGAGGG
>CABEEJ010004450.1:9176-20708 GCA_901482245.1 Timema douglasi
ATACTTCAAATATTCTGTAAAGATTCTAAACTTGACATTTTGAATATTACGTAAAGATTCTACATCTGACATATTTATACTTCAAATATTCTGTAAAGATTCTAAACTTGACATTTTAAATATTACGTAAAGATTCTACATCTGACCTATTCATAAGCCGGATACGACGCTTCTAGCATTTTCAAATTATAATTGTCGAAAAAGGTTTTTTCGTACCTTGAGACCCAAGGTATGTCCAAGGGAACGGCCCTGCCGAGAGAAGTGAAAAACACCACGGACAACACAAGTATATATACAATTATACCAACTCAAAGAGGGGGATAAGGGGTGACAACAAACATAGGAAAACAAGACACATGATGGGAGGGAGGGGATAAAAATGTACTTGCGTAGAGCTAAAACGAACATTCTCGATGAATTACACTCTTACGGCGCATGCTCGCCACACACCCATTCGCACCCCGCCACGAGGGATAGAGCATTTTACTGGTTCAATGTTTATTCCGCGTTCAGACGAACAATATTTTTGTGGAGGAAGGACGCCTTTATTCTTGCGTGTGGTAAACAGTCAGTTGGCGCAGCACAGTGGGGGACTTTTGGTGAGTTTCTTGAATTTAGAGGTTTTTTTTGGAGCATATATTTCCAATAAATGCTACAATAGTTTACGCAAGCTAGTTCGTTTCAACCGATTCACAATATTTAAACATGGAATAAACAAACAAATAAATAGATAGAGATATAAATTAAACAAAAATAAACAAAAAATAAGTAAACCAAGTAAATGCAAAATTAATAGTAGAATTTTACCGTTATTTGTATCAATCCATCTGCCACCTTTCTGAATGAATTTATCGATAACAGCTTTATAGAATGACTTTTGACCCTGAAGTTCATATAGCAACCTTTTTTCAACTGACAACAGAGCAAGTGTGGAGAGCCTATTCTCACACTGGGTGTTGCACACAGTCGTCTTAATACGTTTCAAACAAGAGAAGGTGCACTCAGCAGTAGATGTGCTCACTGGTATTGTTGATACCAAACAACATAATTTATGTTTTTTGGAATGCTTCTCCTGCTAAGTTTGGAACTTCCTAATCTCAGTCACAGTCTTGTCTGAAAAGTCTGATAGTCTTTAAACTACTTCACTCCGAAAATTGCCAAAATTGAAAAGACTACTGGAGCTTGACTGAAGTGACAAAAATAAACTGTTAGGAAGTCAAGATTATAAGCGTTGATTTTTTTTTTCAATCTATCAGTTCAATAAGTTTCAGCTCATTAAGATCTTGAAACCTCAGCTCCATTTGCCCAATCATGGTGTCAATAATTTCATTATAAAGAAGCATATATTTATTTCTGGGATTCAATTAGTCATCTTCTCTTCGTCTCTCCTCTGGGACTTCCCCATTATCATCTTTTGATTTTCATACGTCTTTTCAAAGTCGTTTCTAGCATCTTTGAGGTCAGAAATCGTATCTTTTACTTTATCAATGCAGTATTTCACATCGAAAGTTTTGGTTTCAAAAATTTTGAATAATCTGTCGGTGAGAGAAAAAACGTGTCTGAAAACCTTCATTAGAAAGGCGAAATTGAAATCTTTCAATGATGATGCGTACCCTTTATCAGTCACGAAAGCATCAGTATCCCAACTATCTGGATTTTCAGCAATATTCTCAAAAAACTGTATGAGTTCTATTTTATTTTCATTCTCCGTTTTCATAATTCTGGAATTGTAACTCCACCATGTACTGGCAACTTTTGGAAACCGCTTCTTTACCTCAGATTGATTAAGAGTGTTAATTTTTTTCGATTAACGCGATAATAAATTTGGAATGCCATTCAATGTCTTAACAATATCTTGCACTCTGTTATATGATTCACAGACTGTGAAAGAACTAGATTGAGTTTGTGAGCATAACAGTGGATGAAGAGTGCACCTGGGCACCTCTTTTTAGCAAGCGCTTGTACACCATTTAAATGTTCAGAAAATGTAGCGGCTCCGTAATACGCTTGTGCTACAAGTTTTTGCTCACAATTAAAACTAGAAAGGATTCAAAATCATGCTCACTTAAAACAATTGCAGTGCAATCACTGCTGACATCTGAAAAACCAATAAATCTTTCATAAATGTTACCATCTTTCACATAACGAGGGACTGTCGAAAGTTGAGAGAGCTTTGCAATGTCCGTGGTTTTGTCCAACATTATTGCTAGAACAAATGCATCATTTATTTATGGCTTAGTCTTATACTAAATTAATCACCAGCACATTCAATGATGTCGCTTAGAATTTTGTTGAAGGTTCCCTTAAACGCCCTTCCCATTCGTCGTGACCTCTGAATGGTAGCCCTGCTTCAGAAGTAATAGCTACCCCCTCCCAACACAACCCTCTCCAGCCTAGTTACAGTCTCACCAGGAATATGTTTTATACAATCAAACAAGCAAAGCGGATACAAAGTGTATGGACTACATTATCTTTTCATTTACAATAGTGTGTTTCAAAAGTGTATTTGAGTAGTTATGCTTTAAAAAACATATTTACTATTTAAAAATATATTTATCCAATATAAATGCATAAATATTAATAAAAAATTACGCAAACCAAGAAAATACATCTTAAAATTCCCGAATGTCAAAATCTTAATAAATAATTATAAAATATTGATTAGATCAAGCCGTATGTATGGCTGTAGCGTCATATTAAGCAGGCAATAATCCTACAGGCAGTTCCCCGCCGACGAAGGGAGCGTCGCGGGTCCAGACGATGAGTCGGAAGGCGTCGTCAACGAGATAAAGATAGCCTCGGCGATGCGTCAGAACGTACTGTGGCTGGACAAGGCAGTGGTGATGCTGAGGAACGAGTTGGTGCTCAATAAGTTCCTGAACGATCAGAGGCAGGTCTTGAGGAACCTCGACACCCTCATCTACGAGTTCTACTATCTGGTACGTACACTGGAGGAGGCGGAACACGCGGGCTGAACGTCGGTATCATCTAGTATGGCTTGGTTGTGACGGAGAAGTCAGGGTTAGGATCTTGGTGGCGATTATCGTGCGTGTTGCTTCTAATATATAAATATCTACCCACGCAAATGCTGTTTCACTCAATTTACCCATAAAGGTACTTACCTTGACGCACTACACTATGGGCCTATCTTTTAAGCAGCACCATAGTAGAAATTATTCAGGTAAGTTTGCCAAAGGTAAGATAAATGTCTTATCGTAACGGACCACATTATGTTCCTATGTTTTAAGCTGCGCCATAGTGGGAATGACCAAGGTAATCTTACTACAGGTAATATGACAGTCTTAACTTGACGGACTACAGTATGGCCTCATTTTATAAGCAGCACTATAGTGTAAACGACCAAGGTAAGCTTTATGAAGTTGAGATAGCAGTCGTATCTTGACTGGCTACACTATGGCCCCATCTTATATGCAGCACCATGGTGTAACCATGCAAGTTATTCTTGTTACCTTTCAGGATAAAGGAAAGGTACGTTTTCTTCAAATTCTTCCTTACTCGTACTACCTACCACATTGGAGTAGTTACAATGCGTATAGCCCAGAGGGGTAAAATGACAGTATTGAGTGGTGCTACCAAGGATCCACACGTCCGTCGAGAAACAAGAGCAGAAATGAAACGTGATCACACGACAACCTCTAAACCAATCACAAGAAAGAACTGCATAGCTCCCTCTGCACTAAGAGAGACAATATCAGCTTTGTCCGCGCCGCTGCTTGGAACCTATCAAATTCAAATCAAATTTAAAAACCAACTGACTCAATAAGCACATGTGCCTAAAAATCGAGCCACAAGCAGACAGTTATATCTAATATTGAGAAATTATTTGAAATAACTTTTTAATTAAAAAGCACGTGTGTCGTTCTGAGCCGACTTGTTTCACTATATAGATCATTAATTAGAAAATATTCGTCGTGACGATCATCTCTAAAATATTTGTCTATCCTAAATAATATTAACTATATATATATATATATATATTAGCACCGCGTTTTGCTATCCGTTTGGGTTATACGTTTATGTACTAATTACGATACCTGCCTCGGTGGCGTAGTTGGCTAACGCGCTTGTCGTGTTGAGCTCGACTGATGAGGACGGAGAGATCGAGGTTCGAATCTCGGTCGGGTGAACTGGGCCCGGTTTTTACTAAATGGTTTTCCACTCTCCCTCCACGCAAATGTGGGTTCACTTACTCTAATTCAACCTTCTCAATTCCTAATCCATTAGCGTAATTGGTACTTAAAGCGTTTAATCCGAACGGGTAGTAAGACGCGGTGCTAAATAATAATAATAATAATAATAATTACGCTAATGTTTTTTTTTAGCGATTAGTAAGGTTACATTTATAGGAAGTGGAGAGAAAGTCTAAAACCATTTGGAGGGGAGGGGGGAGGGAACTCTGTAAACCCGACTGAAATTCAAACCTCAATCTCCCCGTCATCGGCTATCTAGTCTACTGCGAGAGTAGCGCGTTAGACCACTCGGCCCCCGAAGATGGTAATTATGTTATCCATCAGGTGTTTTAAACTTGTGTTGCAAACCCTCATGAGTGATCATAGTTTTCTGCTAGCGTGCGAATAAAGATTTAGTCATTATTTCATCGGTAGGGTCATGCGGACAAAACCGTCAGTCTCATCACTTTTGTTTTTAGCACCACGTCATACTATTATTATTATTAGCACCGCGTCTTACTTACTACCCGTTCGGGTTATACGCACTTACACTAATGTGTAATGGTAGGGTGATCATGAGATGAAATGGAGGACCTACAGTTTAACGTGGAATCCGAACCACGGTGGAGGCCTGGTATTCCCCACATTCACAAGATGTTTTGTCAGAGGTGAAGGAAGGGTTTGGTCATCAGAAAAAATCATGCCGGGACCGAGGATTGAACCCCGGCCGCCAGCACAGAAGTCTGACACCTTACCCCTAGACCGCCAGGTCACCCACGTCATACTAGCCGTTTGGGTTACACGTTTATATACTAATTGCATTTATAGTATTAGGAAGGCTATATTTATAAGATATGCACCTTATTTTGCGTGCAGGCAGAGTGGAAAACCAATTAGGAAAACCATCCTCAGTATACCCGACCAAGATTTGAACTTTGATATCACCTTTATCAGTAGTCTTGATATGAGTCCTGTGTTCAATTCTTGTTATGGAAAAAAAATATTATTTGTGAGTTAGCAGCCTAGGAACTGAACTGTTAGTTGTGACTTGTATATTATTATAATAGTATGTAAGTCATCTTATATATGAAATTATCGTGTCACAATGTTCGTTCCCGTACTCCTCCGAAACGGCTTGACCGATTCTCATGAAATTTTGTGAGCATATTGAGTAGGTCTGAGAATCGGCCAACATCTATTTTTCATACCCCTTAGTGATAAGGGTTGTCCACCCTTAACATTTTTCTATAATTTTTAGACATTTTTTTAATATCTTTATTTTTTTATTATGTCGCATTAAAAAATACATACAACCCTAAATTTTTACCCTTTTATCACCAACCCCTATTTTTTAATAGCCATTTTAGTAATTTAATCATTTTTCATCCCCGGTCGATAACTGATCAATCGTCATGTGCCAATTCAATTCAAACGTATTCAGTTTCCGATTAGATTGGCATTTGCAATGACTATCAACAAATCCCAAGGTCAAACGATGTCTATTTGTGGCTTAGATTTGAGAACACCATGTTTTTCACACGGACAATTATACGTGGCATGCTCTAGAGTGGGTAAACCATCCAGTTTGTTTGTGTTAGCTAAAGATGGACTAACAAAAAATATTGTTCACGCTATGGCATTAAGAGATTGATATTGTTTGTTAGTGTTACTGTCGTAATTGATTAATTAATGATATATAATTTTAAGGAATAAATTATAATAACTTAAAAATAATGTTTGCCTTTTGTTATTTTTATATTCCCTCATCGTTCACAGTGCTCCATGCCTATTTCACGCATATACCACATTCTTACACACTTACAATAAGTAAGCTATTTTCTGTCTACACTAGAAATTACATAAAAATTATTTATATGGCAAAACAACGTTTCCCGGGTCAGCTTGTGTGACTATATATTTAGGGTGTTCAGAAGATACAATTTAAATCTTCATACAAAAATTCTATCGAAAGTTTTTTTTAGAAAGTGTCAACGTAATTTAAAAAAAAATAGCTATATTGATTTGGTCCGAAATCGACTCCTGTAAATTTATTTTACATTATAAATAGTGGTAAATAAATATTTGTTTTTATTTAGAAAAAAAGGGACTTCATCACAGTTTACTTTTATTGTTAATTAAAAAGTCTAGAATTTTGAAAATATTTATTATTATTTTGTTTAAAATTGGTATTTCAAGACAATATTACATTATTAATAATAATAATAACTTATTTTTCTCAAATAAAACTTTTCAAGATCAGCTTACCTGTGACTAATTTTAGAAAATTTGAAATTTTCAAAAAGGACTTATAAAATACAGGTTAAAATGGGTATCTAGGATTTGTTTTTGTTTTACGATAAATAAGAATATTTTTAATTTAATAAAACATAAATAATTTAAGAGTAGTTAATAAAAAACTCATTTTAGAAAAAAATAATTAAAATTTGTAAATAAGGAGTGTTTAATGCGATTAACAATATTATATTTGTTTTTCTTATTAAAACTTACTTAGGTTTATTTTAATGTTAGCCTATTTTTGAAAGTTTTGCTCCAATCTTTAAAACACCATATGGGAATATTTGTGCAATTGTGTCATACCATTTATTCTAGACACAAATTTATCGGTAACTATCTATAACACAACATCACCTGTTTTATGTTCCAGGGTATCGGTTTTCAACTACGCGACGTCATGATCCATCTATTGAACTCGGTCCTGTCCTCTTCATCGGCGAAAAGTCTGATGAAGGCCGTGTTCGGGATAATGGCCAGGGTATGTATTAGTCTATGCCTGTAACCTATCAAAGTGTCAGGTTGGGATTATCTTCACGCATAACTCATAACTCATAACTCATAACCAAAGCTTAATTCACACGTACGACGAAAATATAAATCAGAATCTGCCTTAGAGACGCAGCAATTCACATGTTAAGTTGACCCATGATGCATTGCAACGCTAACTAGAAACAGCTGGTGACCTGGCGGTCTAGGGGTAAGGTGTCGGACTTCTGTTCTGAGGGTCCGGGTTTCAATTCTCGGTCCCGGCAAACATTTATCTGATTACCAAACCCTTCCTTCGCCTCTGACAAGACATCTTGTGAATGTGGGGAATGCCAGGCCTCCACCGTGGTTCGGATTCCACGTTAAACTGTAGGTCCTCCATTTCATCTCACAATCACCCTACCATTACACATTAGCGTAAGTGTGTATAACCCAAACGGGTAGTAAGACGCGGTGATAATAATAATAGAAACCGCTGATTGTCAACATATTTTATTTATTAGTAGATAACATATATTTTAGATCATTCTCCTGATGGATGTTTTTAAATTTTAACACTGTGTTGTGGCACAAGCCAATACATTTATACACACACATTATTATTATTATTATTATTATTAGCACCGCGTCTTACTACCCGTTCGGGTTGTAAGCACTTACGCTAATGTGTAATGGTAGGGTGATTGTGAGATTAAATGGAGGACCTACAGTTTAACGTGGGATCCGAACCACGGTGAAGGCCTGACAGTCCACACATTCACAAGATGTCTTGTCAGAGGTGAAGGAAGGGTTTGGTAATCAGATAAATCTGTGCCGGGACCGAGGATTGAAACCCGGACCCCCAGCACAGAAGTCTGACATCTTTACCCCTAGATCACCAGGTCACCATTTATTTATTAAATAATAGATATATTACAGGTCTCCAACAACTTATTTTTCTTAGAACAAACATTTTATGAAACAATAGAAATAAAATAATATTAAAAGTAATTAAAAAGGCGTTTAGCACCATAAATGGGATAGGGGTATCTGTTGTAGAGCTAAGTTAGCTTGCAATTCGTGTTGTATAGAGTGCACTTTGACTCACCCCCTCTCTCCTTGATAAGAGGGTAACCTGCAGTGTCTTGCCTCTATTATCCTGAACGAGGTAGAGGATGTTAGTGGTATTATATTGTATAACCAAGATAGTTTGTAGGTTGAATTACTCCCCCTGATGATAAAGAGTGTATGCCTACAGTGTATCGCTCCACGAGTTGGGAACTACTTGGAGGTGACTCCGGATGATGTCCGGGAGTTAAATGCGTTCATACGACTCATGGAGAGCGTCGAGAACGCTACGCTGGATATCTTGCAGAGGTGAGTCAAGGTCATCTTTACAATACCAAGTGTATAAAGACTTGGAGATAAAAACCAAACTTTGATGTTTATTAGCGCAGCCATTTGGCATCGCTGACCCTAAGTTATTTACGTGTAGATACTTACCTTGTCACGCCCTACAGCCTGAATGTTTTATCTAGAGAGAGGAATAGATCTGTATACCTAAGTCCTAGTGGCCCACCTCACCCAAACTTGCCCCTATTAACAGCTGAGTAGGTCAAAAACCACCTCTGCGAAGAAAGTTTATTTCCACGCGGGACTGACCGAAACTATTTAATATTTTATTGGTGTTTATAAAAACAGAATAACCCCCTCGTGTCAGTCAGTTCTGGAACTAGAGGGAATGTTCCAGGATATTCCTCACCGTCCCCGAACTCCAGTCGCAGTTCAGGTCCCTGGCCTACATCAGGACGGAACAGCTCATGGAGACGGCCACCAACTTGAGGGCCTTTATGAGCGTCAGAAGAGGCATCACAGACTGGATCCACGGGTTCATCAACGCCCTGGGGAACGATGCCATGTCGGAGGATTACGTCAAGGATCTGGCTCGGAGGATTGATGATCCTGAGCACAAACTGTACCCTCTGTTCCTGGTGAGGACTATTCAGGGACAGCTTATACCCTCTGTTCCTGGTGAGGACTATTCAGGGACAACAACTTATACCCTCTGTTCCTGGTGAGGACTATTCAGGGACAACTTATATCCTCTGTTCCTGGTGAGGACTATTCAGGGACAACAACTTATATTCTCTGTTCCTGGTGAGGACTTTTCAGGGACAAAAGCTTATACCCTCTGTTCCTGGTGAGGACTTTTCAGGGACAACTTATATCCTCTGTTCCTGGTGAGGACTATTCAGGGACAACAACTTATATCCTCTGTTCCTGGTGAGGACTTTTCAGGGACAAAAGCTTATACCCTCTGTTCCTGGTGAGGACTTTTCAGGGACAACTTATATCCTCTGTTCCTGGTGAGGACTATTCAGGGACAACAACTTATATTCTCTGTTCCTGGTGAGGACTTTTCAGGGACAAAAGCTTATACCCTCTGTTCCTGGTGAGGACTTTTCAGGGACAACTTATATCCTTTGTTCCTGGTGAGGACTATTCAGGGACAACAACTTATATTCTCTGTTCCTGGTGAGGACTTTTTAGGGACAAAAGCTTATACCCTCTGTTCCTGGTGAGGACCATTCAGGGACAATGTATACCCTTTGTTCCTACAATATATTATATAAATCTATATTTCTACATAGTTCGACTTTTGTACGCATATTTGGAAAAACGTTATGCACAAAATTATGAAATTGCTTTTATTTATATTTTATCCTTACGTTGAAACTCTTCTGTGGTCAAATTGTTCAAGGTACCACTCTGTAAATAAACTAGTCTCTCAATGATGGAGATATCTGATTTGGAATCCCGGTCTGGCTTACTGAGGGTATTTTTACATAAATGGTTTTAACATCGCTTTCCACGCAAATGCAGAAACACTTCCTCCAAATTCAACCTTATTCATCCGTGGAATATTAGCATGGTACATCTGTGTATAGTCCAACCCCTTTAGTTCAGTCAGTAACGTGTCCACCTACTTAGCTAAGGGTCCCGGGTTCGATTCTCAGCATGGCCGGAAAAACATATAATTGATGAAAATACGGATTTACCCTTTCAAAGCGATGAAGTAACGGGTGGGGACTGGATGTTGTGTCTGTACTAATGTTAAGATAGATTATAAGGCATATGAAGCCACGAAAGGCCTAGCAAGCCGGTAGTGGAAAATGTATGGCTTGAATAAAAAACTGATGCAGGCCACAGGTTGGAAACCGTAAATGATGTAAAAATGAATGTTTGTGCAGTCCAAACGGGTAGTAAGACGTGGTTCTGAAAAACATATATACGTGTGTGTGTGTGTGTGTGTTTGTAATTGAAATATTACGGGTCACAATTGTACCTCCATGAGATGTTGCTATGCCTCCTTCTCCTGATTTCATTGATACAATCCTGGTTCGTGAGTGTTATTGACAGGGGTTATCGATCAAATTAATCTGATTTTATTGAAGTTTCTATTCATTTGGTTACAAAAGATATTAGAATAGTCTATTTTAATCACATTCAAAGCCAGAAAATCTAGCCCTACAGGTGGTATATATGTATAATCGCAGCTGGTGGTTTTTGACTGAATTTTATTTCATTCACATATGACTTTCAAATTAAATATACTTTGATGAATAGCCATGTGTGAAATAAAACATATGTGTAAGAGTTGCTTTGTCCCTACCTCCTTTTTATTTCAGTTTATATTTTTAATTTGCCTTTACAGACGATTAAATTACATATTAACTGTAGGTGTTGATCGAGTTGTTTTTTTAATCATTGCTTTTTTAAATCATGGCTATGAATAGCTTCTTGTTTGATTGCACCGCCTTTTATTTATTACCTGTTCGGTTTATACGCATATGAAATAATCACACCAAAAAAAACCGTTTTAGATAATAGGGCACAGTGCCAAAACAAATGCTGATATATTCATAAATTGAAAAATAACACCTCGACACGGCAATCCAAACCAAGTTAGATTTCTGTGTCCAGTTATTTTAGTGATTATATTTTATACATTCTATTGATTAACTAGTAAGTGTTTCTCTATCAGCCACCCAGGCGAAATCTTCTCAGAAGGCAAGAAGGGAGGGACAAAGGATGGATGCATACCATTACATATATTCCATTCACGGTAGGAATTACTCTCTGAAAGGTCTTTTTTCCTACAAATTGAACCGTTACGCCTAATTAGGCGTGTCCAAATACAAAAAATTATAATAAGCTAGAAGAAAAATTTAGAGTGTGCTGGGTGAGTGAAAAGGCAAAGTAAAACTGGGCAAGACCTAACTGGAGCCCAGCACACGCAATAAGCACTATTGCGGGACTCGTCCCTGTGGTCACCCTCAAACTCAATAATACATGTCATTAACCAGAAACGTGACTGCTCCTCTGTTTTGAATATTAGATAGCATATTGAAGTTGTAGTAACCTACCTAAGGATGAGTATATAAAAAGGTAAAATACAAACATAATAGTCTAGAGAACTTTTATTTAGATTCAACAAGATATGGATAACAATTTATTTAAAGCTATAGTTTCAAACAATTTATAGAATACAATATACGCAACCTTGCGTCATGGCCTCTTA
>CABEEJ010004450.1:35290-64007 GCA_901482245.1 Timema douglasi
TTTTTTTTTTTTTTTTTTTCGTTTTATTTCCTGACACATCCCAGAGAGGACAAAACAAAAACGAATATAGTTCATCTTGGTTTTTGTAATGGTCCGTTGTAGGATGGTGTTAGAATAGAGATCTATCATTGGGTTTTCTTGCTGCTTTGCACGAAAATGTCGAGACATAGATATATCATTGTATTTTATCACTGCATGATAGTGTTCATACATAGATATATAATTGTACTGTCATCCTGTTCAAGTAACTTCTTAAAGACGACTGGCGGATCTGCTTCAAGACAGTGACAGTGTGAAGTGCTTCAAGACAGTGACATACTGAGTTGCTTCAAGAAAGGGACAGGGTGAACTGCTTCAAGAAAGTGACATACTGAGTTGCTCCAAGACAGTGACAGGGTGAACTGCTTCAAGACAGTGACAGGGTGAATTGCTCCAAGACAGTGACAGTGACATACTGAGTTGCTTCAAGAAAGTGACAGTGTGAACTGCTTCAAGACAGTGACATACTGAGTTGCTTCAAGACAGTGACTTACTGAGTTGCTTCAAGAAAGTGACAGTGTGAACTGATTCAAGACAGTGACAGTGTGAACTGCTTCAGACAGTGACAGTGTGAACTACTTCAGACAGTGACATACTGAGTTGCTTCAAGACAGTGACAGCGTGAACTGCTTCAAGACAGTGATATACTGAGTTTATTCAAGACAGTGACAGGGTGAACTGCTTCAAGACAGTGACATACTGAGTTGCTTCAAGACAGTGACAGGGTGAATTGCTCCAAGACAGTGGCATACTGAGTTGCTTCAAGACAGTGACAGCGTGAACTGCTTCAAGACAGTGACATACTGAGTTGCTTCAATACAGTGACAGGGTGAATTGCTCCAAGACAGTGGCATACTGAGTTGCTTCAAGACAGTGACAGGGTGAACTGCTTCAAGACAGTGACATACTGAGTTGCTTCAAGACAGTGACAGCGTGAACTGCTTCAAGACAGTGGCATACTGAGTTGCTTCAAGACAGTGACAGCGTGAACTGCTTCAAGACAGTGGCATACAGAGTTTATTCAAGACAGTGACAGCGTGAACTGCTTTAAGACAGTGACAGGGTGAACTGCTCCAAGACAGTGGCATACTGAGTTGCTTTAAGACAGTGACAGGGTGAACTGCTTCAAGACAGTGACAGGGTGAACTGCTTCAAGACAGTGACAGGTTGAACTGCTCCAAGATAGTGGCTCAAGGATCTACTTTAAATAATTTGTTGGCAGAACTTCTTCACGATGGAAAGTTATACGACAGAAGATAAAAGTCAATTCAATCAGAAACCATTTGACCGTTCGTCATGACCCACTTTCCGACCGTCAGTACGAGTAGACCAATCATACGTCTATAGCTCGGGATATCCACCCTTGTTGTAAGGGTAGGGGAAGGGCTAATGGAAGTGTTCTTCAATCTTTTTTTAGAGTCAGACTCAAGCGGATTGGCCAAGTCTTCTTTATTTATTTCTTATTCTCTTTATTTCTTCTTGTCCGATACGTCTATAAATATGTATATCTCTTCTGGTTGTTTGACCATTTTTTTATTTATTTTTTTGCTTTTCCCCGTAGCTAGGTGAGGAAAGAAAACGTAATATTTGTCTAGAACAATTCTTCCCACACATTTTAAAACCACAATTCTAGTTGTAGAAAGACAAACTTTTGCGACCCGCCTAGCTTTAATGCTCATGAGGGGGTAAGGAAAAGGGGAAAGATAAAGTTTGTAGTTAAATATAGTTTTTTTATTTCAGTTTATATTAAAATGTATTAGTTCTATTGAATAATAATTTTATAAAATTATGCGTCGTATTTTTTTTCTATCTTTTATATATTCTTTTGTTGACCCATTTTTTTCTCGATTTTCAATTTTCAGATAGTTACAAAAAAAAATTCGAATCTCAAAAAGTTTATGTGATCCCCCAATAATCACCCACAATTTGGTTATTTATTTCCCTTTTTATATTTTTTACTGACTCATATTTTATTTGTTTTCAAAAATTTTCAGATTTTAAAAACTTTTCGTGACCCACCAAGAATCATCACTTTACTCATCAGTGGGTTGCGACCCATAGTTTGGAGTCACTGGTCTAGATTATTATTATTACTATTATTATTATTATTATTATTATTATTATTATCATTATTATTAGCACCGCGTCTTACTACCCGTTCGGGTTATACGCACTTACGCTAATGTAGCATTCCCCACATTCACAAGATGTCTTGTCAGAGGTGAAGGAAGGGTTTGGTAATCAGTTAAATCTGTGCCGGGACCGAGGATTGAGTCAGACACCTTAAGGTTGATGAAAGCGTTCAAGATCTCCCAAAAATTGTGTTCACACTGAATATTTTCTACAACTTTATGTCAAAGTAATCGGCATTTATACCCAGTTGTCCAACTAAGTTAACAAAAAAAGTGAAAGAGAGGGTGGTTTGGATGGATAAAAAATAATAAAATGCATATTTTACTTAAAAGGAATTATTGAAACTTAAGTTAAGTGATTAAGAATATAAGGATATTATATTTCTTTATATTGAGTTGTTTGCAATTTATTCACTTCAGTATAACTAAGTTTAACTACTAATTATTGGTTTCAGATAGCTTTAGTAAACCTTTTATTATTAAAAAACCTAGGCCTAAGCCATACCACATGTAAACATTAAGCTAGGGCCTATTTTGGTTTTTCCAGTCTTGGCCGCAATATTTACATAGGCCTACAACTCACATTAATGTGGAGAGTAACTACTACTGTATGTACGATTCAGTTTAAATATGATTACATCATTAAAGTTTTGTTGAGGCTTCTTAAACATATTAGGCCTACGTTTTATTATTCTATCACCTGAATTATCAGTGTGGGTTGATGGTCAATAGTAATGCATTTTGATAGTGTTGTGTTTCAAATAAAATATTCTTTTAACATTCAGTGTAAGCGTACTATCCCCACTCTTGGCCTACATTACGATATAGGCCTATTTAAAGTTAGATTATATGAAAAACACACAAAAAGTTTTGAGGTTATTATATTTGGCTAATGAGATGGCAAGTTTAAATAATGTAACACAAAACACCTAATAAATTACAAAAACTAGCAAACATAACCTCGTAACGCAAAACCAAAGGACAAGTAAAATGTCTGCGCAACTGAGCGTCACGCTACTAGGGAAATATTTGTGCGCTCGCAAGGACTTTTTCTTTCGCAAAGTGGTCGGCCATAATAACTTTTGACGCAAAGTCTAGCGTCTCTCTGCTAACGGTCGCAAATTCCTTTTGCGTCGTGGTCATAATAGCACTGATGGCATTCCACACATTCACAAGTTGTGATTAATAAACGTATTGTCAGAGGTTAAGCACTGGTCTAGAGGGTCCTGTATTCATACCAGGAGGTGTCAACACGAGTTTAGTATTTCTTGACAAGTTCCTCCTCCGACTCAGATATTACAGTTTCTGGTGTTAATTTTTGGTGTCAAGTATTGCTATATTAAGTTAGTCTGTAAGTCTGTATTCCCTTGAATGTGTTCGTCCTGTTACTCGCATGATATTATTCTTGGTTCTACGGTTGAATGTTTAGTGTCAAACGTTGCAGTCCAAGGCTAGAGCTAACTAACTAAACATTAATCAATTCCAATTCTGAGTCACCTTCATCCAATCACCCGCCTCGGTGGCGTAGTTGGCTAACGCGCTTGTCGTGTTGATCTCGACCGCCGAGGACGGGGATATCAAGGTTCGAATCTCGGTCGGGTGAACTGGGGGTGGTTTTTCCTAAATGGTTTTCCACTCTCCCTCCACGCAAATGCGGGTTCACTTCCTCTAATTCAACCTTCCCAATTCCTAATCCATTAGAGTAATTAGTACTTAAAGCGTATAACCCGAACGGGTAGTAAGATGCGGTGCTAAATATAAATTCATCCAATCCCTATTTGGATAGTATTTTTTTTAATATCATTTTCAACAAAATGTGGGTGAAAATTATTAACAGGTTTCTGAACAGTTATAAAAATTAAATTTTGAGTTTAAAGATTTTTAAAAGAATTCAACGATGCTATACGTGAAAAATTGGATTTCTGAGATTAACTCAAAAGGTTAGAAACCTAATTTTACCCTTTCTTTATCAAATACGGTCATATTTTGATAATATCACAACAGAAAATTTTATAATAGTGTGGGATTATTTTTAAGGTGTTATGTAAATTTATCATACTTTTTAAAGTATACTCTAAACTTGAGTTTTAATTTTTTTTAACTGGTCAGAACCTTCACCTATATTTTGGTGAAAACAATATTTAAAAATATCAAACCACTTCATAAATATTCCGGAATTTCTAAACGTCTGTCAGTCTTCTCAGTGCATTTGTGTGGAGGGAGAGTGGAAATCAATTTTGGAAAAAACCAACCTTAGCACACCCGACCAAGATTTGAACCTCGATCTCGCCTTGCATAGGCAGTCTAGTTTACTGCGAGAGTAGCGCCTTAGACCACGTGCCCACTGAAGCAGGCTAATATTGGTAGTTAAGCCCTGATTTTTTTTAATATAGAAAGCCCACTTTTGACCACTAACGTTAATTGAAAGTCAGTAAAATTTTGCATTCTATAAATATATATAATTTGCTCTATTAATTATAAAGTTGATCTAAGAATAATCATCAAAAACCTTTCGTTATTACTTCCTTATGGATTATTGTATGGTTTTCGTTTACAATTATAATGTTTTTATTTACGCCATTGTGGCAACATGATCTTACAGTTTTCAAATAACGTCCTTCCTATGAAAATCAGACTGTACATATTATGTATGTATGGGGGAGCAGTGGGTGCATTCATGGGTGATATCTATAGACTTAGGGGAAGTGATGTGCACGGCGAGATATTCTGGAGGTGTCTATGGAACGTAACTAGGTGTCAGATTCACCTGTCACACGTACACACACTCACACAAACACACATCACTGAATTCCCTCTTTCCAAATGTTCACGAACAAGCTTTACGTTAAACCATGCAGATTCAAGTGGAAGAAGGGCGGCATCAAGTATGGAAATCTTCCATGGTAGAGACATGATTTGATATAAGAGTACCACAAGGGAGGATCGGAAGCTACGTTATAACTTAATGGAAGCTATACTACTACTACTACTACTACTATTATTATTATTATTATTATTATTATTATTATTATTATTATTATTATTATTATTAGCACCACGTCTTACTACCCGTTCGGGTTATACGCACTCACGCTAATGTGTAATGGTAGGGTGATTGTGAGATGAAATGGAGGACCTATAGTTTAACGTGGGATCCGAACCACGGTGGAGTTCTGGCATTTCTTCACATTCACAAGTTGTGATTAATACACGTCTTGTCAGAGGTGAAGGAAGGAGTTTGGCAATCAGATAAATCTGTGCCGGGACCGAGGATTGATTCCCGGACCCCCAGCACAGAAGTCGGACTGACATCTTACCCCTAGACCGTCAGGTATATTGTTAATTACGGTTATAGCCGCATATAAATATAATTCTCTTCAAATTGAAAAATAAATCTTCCTTAAAATACGAATGAAAAATGACTCTGGAAATAAGACGACTTATGGATAGATCAGTGGGTAGTACATTGTTGCGCTAATCCAAAGGTCCCAGGTTCAATTCTTGTATCTAGGTGTAATTCTACAATTTAGAAAATATGATAAAACTATCAAATTATTTCATTATATCGGTTGTTTTCGATATATTGATTTACATTATTATTGGCGAATCAGAAAGTCGATATTAAAACGACTGCTGTTGTGTAGGACTATCCTTAAGCTCTTTTCACTCATTTATGTTTTATTTAGCTGTTGATAGTAGTAGACAAGTTAAGTAAACATATTAAAATTAATTGATCCGGTTAGTTAAAATAAATTTTTAAAAAGGTTTATTTCATTTTCATTCACAAATTATAAAGCGTAGTCCTATATTATATATATTAAATACTAGTAATGGTACTTGGAGTTTCCAGGAGAATCCATTTTGTTGCTAACCTTGGAAAAGCTTTTATTTTCTTCAAACAGACATTAAAAATAACTAATTTTATTTTTTACGATCCAGTGTTTAACTAATAATTTGTATCTAATCCAAAATTTAAAATTCAGTCTTTGAGGTGCACATGATTGTACACAAAGCCTAATAATTTTAAGATTTCAGATTTCTGCGTGCGTTAGATATCACGCAACGCTCATGACAAACAAATAAACTTTTAATTTTATAACTATGGATAGAAGATATCGATAAATTGATCGATATATCGGATACTAAAATATTGATATAAATATAACGTGTTTTTTTTTTGTAAATACATCGTTGCCAATCCTAAGTGGCATTGATATTTTGATGAATCTGCTTTATTTTTGTCTAAATCAGCGTCTTACTACCCAACCAGGTTCTCCTAATTTATTTACTGTAATAACTTAGGGCTACCTATCACGACCTATAGGAACAGCGCTCTGATTGGCTTAGAGCTGCTCACGTGACCGCGCACCTCGCTCTTTGATTGGCGGTTGGTTTTCCCCCTCCCCTTTTCCTGACCCCCTTTCCAGTGTTCCAAACTGGTTTATTCTCGTCTCATGTGTTTTTTATTTGTGCTCATTGATTTTTATGTGTGCTCAATGTTTATTTATGTGTGAGCATTTATTTTTGTTTTCTGCTCATTGGTTATTTATTCATTGGTTTTTCATGTCTGGGTAGAATTGGGACTGGGCGTTGGAGTTTTTTATTTATTTATGTGCAGTTCACGGCGCCGGGAGCTCCTCCTTCGGCATCGCTAGTGAGTGCTGGGAACATATTCTCTGTAATTACTCACCCACCCTCCTTACATCACCACGGTACAGAACGAACTAAGTTACACTGACTGCTTCCTATCACAATACTCTGCTGGACTGCATTTCACTTCACCCCTCCACTCCCCTCACTTCATCATACCCCTCCTCAGTTGGGATCGTCAAATGTCGCAATAATAACTTGCTATACATTTTGAAAGAGGGTGGTAACGACCTTGTTGAAGAGGCATGAACCCCAAGGCTGCTTGATGCATCGGTCATGACCTTCTGAAGGTTACATGTTCAGATGTGCATTCTATAGACCACTCTGGGACCAATGATTTGATTTTTTCCCGCCAGGAGCCTGACGTTTAGACGGCGTGCACACCGGGATTCAAACCTCGATATCTTCAGCATAGCTAATGTCTGTTAGAACGGCCGTACTTTCTGCATACCACTATTTAGACCCGATAGAATGTGTACCCGCATTTGCTTCAAACATCGATCACTCTGTCACCAGCCATCTAGTGACGCCTTAGACCATAGACCATCGAAGTAAATATAAAATGCATTGTGATGGTAGATTGCTACCAAGGATCGGCCTCATTACACACGCACGACAGGGATACGGACAGGCAAGCGTGAAATAAGAGCTGATTTTGACCAGGCGATATGTGTAACAGCATTTTCCAGGGATTGAAATGTTAAGCAATTAGCGTTTGTTACCCTCTAAAGGACTTGAACCCCTACCTCCTTATGTCACAGGGCTAGATGTGTGCCCACATTTGTGTGGACAGGGATTCGAAATAAGCTCTTCAGGAAAGCGTGAGATAAGAGCTAATTTTGACTTGGCGAAATGTGTAACAGCATTTGCCAGGGTTTTAAATGTGAAGTAATTAGCGTTTGTTGTCCTCTAAAGGACTTGAATCCCTACCTCCTTATGTCACAGGGCTAGATGTGTACCCTCATTTGCGCGGACAGGGATTAGAACTAAGCTCTTCAGGAAAGCGTGAGATAAGAGCTGATTTTTACCAGGTGAAATGTGTAAGAGCATTTGTCAGGGTTTAAAATGTAAAGAAATTAGCGTTTGTTGCTCTATAAGAGAATCGAACCCCTATCTCCTTATGTCACAGGACGAGATGAATACCTACACTTGCGCGGACAGGAATTAGAACTAAGCTATTCAGTCAAACGTGAGATAAGTGTTGATTTTGACCAGGCGAAATGTGTAACAGCATTTGCTAGGGTTTTTTAAATGTGAAGTAATTAGTGTTTGTTGCCTTTTCAGGTACTCGAATCCACTACCTCTTCCCATCACAGGTCTAGACGTGTACCCGCATTTGTACTGTTGTAAAAATAAACACGACCGACGGTCCTTCAAGGATCCCGTTAGCTAGCACCGGAGAAAGACGTCCGTCCTCGGAGGAAGAGCTAGCGCTAATTCGGGATAGCTGTAAATAGGTGCTAATTTACTTGGCTCGAGAAATCACCGTTGCGGAAACAATATTTTTGACCAATGATAAGCAGCCACATTTACATGTGGCACACCCCATTAAAGCGACTATAAATAGACCTTTAAATCATTACATTTGGTCATTATAATTAATAATTGAGGCTAGTAAACATCATAATGAGTTTCGACGCGCTGGAAAATCGGCTAAATTCAGGTATGTTTTAAAACGTTTTGTATATTTTAATGGTTACTATTTTTCTTATTACTTGTACAGCGGCATTTATTCCTTTGACAGACTTTCAATAAGACCCACCCACTATACTGGCAGCGTCGGTAGTGCCGGTTGGCCCGGACCCTTTAGAGCTTTTTAGCGATGACGGAATTCGCCTGGTGGATGGCGATATATCCATGGGTAATTAGCGTCCTGCTATAGATTTAAGTGTGATTGGTGAGTGTTTTTTCTCACGATAGTAATTAATATGTATTTATTAAATTTCAGACTACTGGGATACATATGGGTTGGATGCTGGCCTGAGGGACCATGTGGCACCTGCAGAGGGTTTATCGACGTGTGTGTGGGCGCCATCTCTTGAAAGCGGCGAAGCAATGGGTTCTGTACCTGTGCCGTTTCTATAAGATCTCTGTGCATTGCACAGCGACGCCGTCCTCACGAAGCCGTCAGCTTTCAGCCCCCAGGACCCTACCGATGCAAGCGGAAATTCGATCCCTAATGTTTGGGGTGAATAAGATGTGATATACCGGCTGATATGTAAGTTTGCCATTATACATTTTAGCACCCTATACAAGTAACTATACTATAGCCACTAGGTTGGAAATATACAGTTTATTACGCAAGAGTTAACCACGCCCTCCCTTCCCTCCCATACCATACCACCGTTGTTTCGCTGGCATACCAAAACTTTTTGTCAGCTGACCATTTCGAGAATATTATATCTTATATTCAAGGTATAGAAGGTTATAATTACAAACAAGAAAAGGGAGAGAAAATTATAATTGTCGCTTTAGCCGTATTTGCAATGTGTTGGATCAAACTCAACCGCCATCTTAGCATGTTCGATAGCATGTCTGTATACTAAGCTATCAGTCATGGGTTTGATTTCCGAAACGGCTAAACATGTTGGTCTGATAAATTAACAGACAGCGGGCCAGATTTGGGGATGCCCTAGTCTTTAAGCTATTCGCATTTTATGAATAAAAAAAGTGACCCAAGCTGTAGGCTGGAGAACAGTAACGGATTTAAACTAACTTATAATATTCAATGAAAAAATGGCTTTATTTAATTCTAAAACAAAATTATTTACCAATAGAAAACTTAATTCTGACCATTAAAAATTACCACTCTAACATAAATATATATTTTTAACAATCTGTGTTAAGACATGTTTTTCCACCAATACCTAATCTAAAGCTATATTTCTTCAATCGTTAGCGTGGTGTCGTAAACTTGGTTACTTATCAAAATAACATATGGAATTACAAGTGACTTTAGAGTCGAAAAAATGTTGCAAGTAAACTGGGTTACTTAACGAAATAATAGATGGCATTTCGATTCAATTTATAGGCGATTTTTTTGCGCTTTACCGATCAATTATATGATTTTAAAATGGGGGTAGGTTAGATCTAGTGTTACAATCTCTTTTAAGTATATACTGGCATAATAATTAGCAGGGTAAATTATATTGTTGCTTTAGCTAATTATTGAAAAGAGAGAAAAACCCTATATATTGGGTTTTCTGAGCCAAGGGTCCTGGGTTCGATTCGCTGACAGGGATAAAACTGTAGGTTTAACCTTTCATAGTGATGAATTAACTGAACTGGAGTGTATTTTGTACATGTTCTAAGGTTCAAGTGTATTTATTACACACACTTTGTGAATGTCGGTATCAGTTAAAGCAATTATGTTTAGGAAAAATTAATAACATATTATATTAATACCGAAAGGAGATTGAATTTGAAAAGTATTATATATTTTGCACTCGTCAGCTGAAGGAATGAGTGCATGTAAAATTCTTGATAGATAAAAATCACATCAAACCAACCTTCCTGTTGTTGACTTAGTGAATATATATGTATGTATTTTATTTACTTAATAAGTTCGTAGTCCTGTGGGCTGATATATACATATATTGTTCGGAAATTAATATCCCAAACTGCACATATTACGTGTTTGAACCTAAAGTAATACAAAATCCTTACACACACATCCTGAAAGCTATGTTATTACTATTAAATTGTATTCAAAGTTACTGTGTACAGCGCCTGGAGAGCAAAGCTGTTCAAGCATGCGTGTACAACATGTTGCATATGAGCTAGGCGCATGGCACTACAAACCTCGACATCTTGGAGCACGGCAGCAGAATATAACACAATTAATAGTACACAGCACACGGGTTCATCTAGAAATGTGAATACGTTCTGAGGGTCATCATTAACGGTCCTACATCCCAGCAAGTGCTTGCCATTATTACATATGCAGTGCCATACGCCTAGCTCTTATACAAGTTTTTGTACACGCATACTTAAACAGCTTTGCTCTCCCGGTGCTGTACGCCGAAACTTTGAAGACAATTAAGTGCTATTAGAATTGGTTTCCGGATGTAAGTTTGTGTGGGGATTTTGTATTACGTTTGGTTACGTTTGGCAATATTTTCAATTTGAGATATGAGTTTCCGAACATTCTCTATATGTGTCAATCTCCAAAACAACACAAGTTGACCATTCCATAATAATCTTAAGGTGGGTTGGGAGGAGATGCGAGAAATTGTTTCCAACGTTTCTAAATTTTAATAGAAAACAATATTTTTTAGTAAAATAAATCAAATATTGCTCCAAGAGAAACGTAAAATTTAATTTCCTTCACCAGTTGATAACAACATTTGTTAAGTATCTGTCATGACTAATGAGCATAGATGCCTTAGATGACAAACTTTTTTTAAAGAAGAGTAAAAACTGTCATTAAATTCCAGGACATCCTTGACAGAAAATAAAAATCTGTCGAGGTCATCATGTGAAGAAAATTAAACTCTTATAACTATATTTTTACTGGAGAAATCTATTTTGATTACGTTTGCATAAAAATGTATTTTTGCTCTAAAAACTGTAAAAATAATTGAATACCCTTTACCAACCTTTACTCACTCCCATTTCACTCCAAGCCTCTTTACTAAATGGAGACCAGAATGTTGAAGAAGGTAATGAAATAATTATAAAGTTCCCTTTTATGTATGCATCAACTTCACCGACACACTCATTGAAATAGTTTGTGTGGGATTTTTTGCATGAAGAGGGTTTGAAGGGATGACGATGGGAAAAAGGGGAAATGAAGGGAAGAAGGAGGGGGGAAATAATACCTCTAGCACACATAGAATGTAACAGGGAAGCAGCAAAGTTTAACGAGTCAACATTCAAAAAAAGAGGGTTTGGAATCCCTTAACGTATCGCCCACCGGAGTTAATTAGAACGTCGTATTAAGTTGGTTTTGAAATGAGCAACTACACCGCCGAGAAAGAAAAAAATAACAATGTTATGCAAAAATAACATAGTTCAAATTTCCTCCCTTTCTTCGAGTGGAATTTATTAAAATATTTCCAGTTGATGAAATTAATATTTTAGAATTCATTTTTTCATGTGAACGTTTCTAAAACTGTGTTATCCCACTTTCCGACACATTCTATTACCCTCAACCACAAAAAAAAAAAAATCAATATTCCTTTCATTAAAACTCACATTATTTTTAAATTATTTTTTTTTAAATTGATTATAATTATTATTTATCTACTCTAAGATTTTTTTTCTTACTACCGTGTCAGGTTATACTAATTACAGTAATGAGTTAGGGATGAGAATAATTAAATTTAGAGGAAGTGTACCCTCGTTTGCGTGGAGGGTGAGTGAAACACGATGTTCGAAAAAAGCCTCAATACTCTCGATCAAGATTCAAGGCCCCGATTTCTCTGTTATCAACAATCAACAGTCTAGTCTAACACAAAAGTGACGACTTAGATGATACGGCCATCGAAGGAACTATAAGAATTATTTGAAATCAAAATATGATATTGTAAGGAAACAGAAAAAACTTCATTATTTATCTTCAACAATTTATTAATATCAACCGATAAAAAAAACACGCTTCAGCGGTAGAAATAGTCTAAGGCGTTACTCTCGTAATAGACTAGACTGCCAATTGCAGGGAGATCGGGGTTAGATTGCTGGTCGGGTTTATTGAGAATGGTTTTCCTTAATTGATTTATCACTCTTCCACCATGAAAATTCTGATATATTTTCTTTTAATTAATTATTCCTCATCCCAAACACATTAGCTTAATTAGTTGAGGTATTTTTTTAATCACCTATTCAAATTTTACTTTAACGAGGTGAGGATGTGGAAGGAAGAACTTTAGAGATAATCAACCCGCATTTGCGTGGAAGGAGAGTGGGAAACCATTTAGTAAAAACCACCCAACAAGTATTCCAACCCCCACCTTCCCGTATTCGTCAGTCCAATCTAATGCTAGAGTGACGTATTAGACCATACGACCACTGAAGCGGGTGGCTTTCGTGTTCAGTTCATATATTGCGCATCTGGGTTACATCCCTCGTAGAGTAGTCGTGGTAAGATCAGTCCGTACTAATGTACCGTTGTCAAGAGGACAGCCGAATGTACTAATTGTACATCCTTTCCATGTCCCGATTAGATGAGGTGAATGTGATAGCGAGTATGAGGGTGGGAAACCAGTTGATACAGTTAAACCTAACTTCAGCCTAACCAACCAAACCCGGCTACCATTAGAGTATTTCCCCTTTCGAGAAAAATCCTCCACTACCAGCCAAGAATTGAACTCGGAATCCCTAGGCTCGTAGTCAGGGTCATTGACCACTAAGCCATGGGGTCGGTTGTCCCTCGTGTTGAAAGTATGACTTCCAGAAGGGGGGGAATCTCGTATTCCAGTCTATTTGGCAGCCGGCCAGACGCTAGAGCCATCTCTTACGTCGTATTTTACAAGCTCTCCACAGAGTCAACTTGCCCGACGTTACCCTACCACCGACATCTTAAAACTTCGATAGGATAGGCGCCAAGACGCATCAACTGCGCTGCTGAATTTTTGTTCTTTACATTTCTTTAGAATTAAGTAAACTGGGGATACTGAGGCTTCTATTTTTTGTTCAATTTATGCCAATTATTTTTTCGATAGCCCTTGGCGACATTAACTAAGACCTCGGTTTTGTTTTGTCTGGTTTTTCCAACGGCAAGGAGGTTAGAGTTAGAGTCCCAACTGGTTTTACTGAAGGTCGTTTTTGCTGGATGGTATTCAATTCTCCACCTACGCAAATTTGGGTACACTTCCTCTAAATTATAGATTTTTCCTCAACCACGCGTTCACGCAACGCAATTGATTTAGAGATACCCTTTAATGTGTTTTTCCCCCCCGTTGCTTAGCACCCACTCAGGCTACACTCATATTTATTAATTAATCTAATGTGATTTCAATGAGAAGGTCAAGTTTGGACAAAATGTACATGAATTTGCCCAAAGAGGGAAGTGAGAAAACCATATAGGAAAGACAAACCTCAACACACCTGTCCAGGATTCAAGCCCGGCCCTTATCTTCATCGGGAAACCAGATGTATTATTTTATTTCACAGCGTCATACTACCCGTTCGGGCTATATCTCAGGCTCCTATGTATATAATTACAATACTCACTCTAATATGTTGTGTAATGATGAAGGTTGGATTTGGGTTAAGTGTACCCACATTTGCGTAGAGAGACAGTGGAAAAAAATATTTATGGGGGAAAACAAACCCCAGTAAACCTGACTGAGGTTCGAACCTCGATTTTTCCATCATCGGATGTCTGGTATATTGTGAGGTTGATGTTTTAGACCAGGGGCTTTCAACTTAAAAGTGGGTGAGATCTAAAACTAAACTCACGAGTCTACGGGCATCATAATCGGCCAGTTTTGGTAAAGCTATGCGAAAACAAGAACAGGTACAGTATTTACAGAAAAACATTTTAAATTCGAAGTCCAAGAAATATATAAAGAAATTTGAAATATCCTGGATTTCAATTAACCATTTTTAATATTATTTAGGTAGCTGGTACACAATAAATTAATAACCTCAAAATATGCTCCATTTATACACACATGTTATATATGATATTAGGGTGACCTGGCGGTCTAGGGGTAAGGTGTCGGACTTCTGTGCTGGCGGCCGGGGTTCAATCCTCGGTCCCGGCAAATATTTATCTGATTACCAAACCCTTCCTTCACCTCTGACAAGACATCTTGTGAATGTGGGGAATGCCAGGCCTCCACCGTGGTTCGGATCCCACGTTAAACTGTAGGTCCTCCATTTCATCTCACAATCACCCTACCATTACACATTAGCGTAAGTGCGTATAAACCGAACGGGTAGAAAGACGCGGTGCTAATAATAATATATATGATATGTTAAAAAAAAAACAATCACAATCATATACATGAAAAAAGAAGAAAAATTTAAACACAAAATACAAAAACTTGTAAAAAAAAGCACACGAAAATTACATATTTAAATCAGTTTTAAAATTAAATTATATTTCGTTGGTAAAAGTTAGTTATCTTGTTTCGTTGTAATTTGTTTATTTTGGCGCAATAAACAACATCTCTGAGTTCACTGAATGTATCAAAAATTATTGTATTTTACGTCCGGTTGGGATTCAGAGAAACAATCCTCTAAGATGTTCAATAAATTGAACAAGTTTCTACTATTTCAAGTGGCGTAGTTGGCTAACGCGCTAGTCGTGTTGATCTCAACTGCTGAGGACGGGGAGATCGAGGTTCAAATCTCGGTCGGGTGAACTGAGGGGGGTTTTCCTAAATGGTTTTCCAGCCTCCCTCCACGCAAATGCGGGTTCACTTCCTCTAATTCAACCTTCCCAATTCCAAATCCTTTAGAGTAATTAGTACTTAAAGCGTATAACCCGAACGGATAGTAAGACGCGGTGATAAATAATAATAAACACTATGCTTCAATAACTCTCAACTTTATTTGAAGTTCTTGCAATATGGGGTCATTTAATAACTGTCTTGAAGTTCAAGTTAAAGAATTACCTCAAAAATATTGACAAGATAATTTATAGGCTTCGAACCATCCAAATACTTATTTATAAATTTCAAATTAGATTTTATTTCCTATCATTGATTTAAATAGGAATTTTATGGGGATTCTAACTATCCAATTTTTTGAATTAATCTATGCTGAATTAATCAGATCCTAATGTAATAAGTGAATGATAATAAATGGTAATTTAGACATATTTAATTAATTCCGTACTAAGCTAATTGTACCAATCAGATACACTTTATCTGATAATTCCATATAATACAGCGGATGTAAACAAGAAATTAAACATGAATATCAATTGGAACTTTAAGGGACTTTTTTTTTCCACTCAAGTCAAAACTTTCCTTTCTCAGCTAAAAGCATCAATTTTACTTCAGCAGGTTAGCTTTCCAAGAAACTTTACGGGCCACGGTGACCTGGCGGTCTAGGGGTAGGGTGTCAGACTTCTATGCTGGCGGCCGGGGTTCAATCCTCGGTCCCGGCACAGATTTATCTGATTACCAAACCCTTCCTTCACCTCTGACAAGACATCTTGTGAATGTGAGGAATGCCAGGCCTCCACCGTGGTTCGGATTCCACGTTAAACTGTAGATCCTCCATTTCATCTCACAATCACCCTACCATTACACATTAGCCTAAGTGCGTATAGCCCGAACGGGTAGTAAGACGTGGTGCTAATAATAATAATAATAATTTACGGGCAACATAAAAAGGCATCGTGGGCCGATAGCTGAAAACCCCCGTCTTGGACCATGCGACCACCGAAGCAAGATTTGACATTTAGACTATGTGCTCACTTTTACCCATCAAGAGAGACTTTAGATTCGTAAATTATAAAATTACACCTAAACACATGAGTCGAACCCAGGACACTTTGATTAGCGTGCTAATACTTTACTACTGTTCTAGCTATGATTCATTCCGTATTCAGAGTCATTCTTCACCAATGGTTTTAGGCAGAGTCTGGGCTGGACGTGTACATTTATTTATTTATTTTTATTTTAGCCCCATGTATTACTACCCATTTGGGTTATAAGCCTATATACTAATTAACTAATACTAATGGGTTAGCGATTAGGAAGGTTTTTCGTGGAAGGAGAGTTTAAAACCATTTAGGAAAAACCTCCATCAGTGAATCCGATCGGGATTGAACCCCGATCTCTCCATCCTCGGTAGTCTAGTCTAACACGAGAGTAACGCCTTATACCATGAAGTGGATGATGTGTAAACTATAACTAAATAATGACCTTGAGCATGGGACGAACCCTGGATATCTCAGTGATAGAGCATTGGCGTACTAAATCAATGGTACACGGTTCGAGTGTAATTTTTAATTTTACGGATATGATACCAATTGACGCAGCCTCATACTTAACCTATAGATAAGCTCCGGACTCTAAGCTTCGCTAATCGCGAACAACAAATATTATTATTATTAGCACCACGTCTTACTACCCGTTCGGGCTATACGCACTTACGCTAATGTGCAATGGTAGGGTGATTGAGAGATGAAATGGAGGACCTACAGCTTAACGTGGAATCCGAACCACGGTGAAGGCCTGGCATTCCTCACATTCACAAGATGTCTTGTCAGAGGTGAAGGAAGGGTTCGGTAATCAGATAAATCTGTGCCGGTACAGAGGATTGAACCCCGGCCGCCAGCACAGAAGTCTTACACCTTACCCCTATACCACAAGGTCACCCAACAACAAATAATTACCCACTTCGGTGACCGCATGGTCTAACGTGTTGCTCATCCAGTAGGCTAGACTGTTGATGATGGGGAGATCAAAGTTCGAATCTTGGTCGAGACTTTTTGAGTCTGGTTGTTTTCCAAAATATTTTTCCACTCTCCTTTCACGCAAATACAGGTACACTTCTTATAGATATAGCCTTCCTGATCTCTAAATCCATTAGCGTAATTAGTACATAAGCATATAGCTTGAACGGGTAGTAAGACGTGGTGCTATAAAAAGAATTGCTGTCTTCCATGGGACTCAGGGTTTAGACAACAACTGAGGACAGTATGAATCATGTGATTTCTTGTATGTGTGGTCATGGCAAAGGGGGTTGAAGGAGGGGGGAAGGGGTGGGGGTGAAATTATCTTGAGATCAGTTAGCCCCCACCTCCCGAGAACGTGTGGATTCCCACCGACTCCCAAGTTTAGATAGAAGCAGTTTCCTATCATATGGCTACAGGCGAGGTACGGACGCACGAGTTGTTTACCTAACAGTTGAATTGCGACCTCACATTTTTAGAGCCACGTACGAATTTCGGCCCGGGATGTAGACTTACTTACGTTGTCAGTGTGCCGCTAGTCGTCAGTGATGAGACTACGCCCTCTCTACCCAAATCATCAAAACCACAACCAAAACCACGTTCCATTCGGTATCAAGTGTTCTCGGCAATGTATAGTTCATCACAAGTGAAAAAATCTAAACCACTTATCGTTTATGAAAACTACAAATCTCGTGTTTTTTTTTAAACTCTTAAGGATTGTGTTCAACGGTGACCATGCTGTAAGAAATCGTGTAAGAGTTGTTTAAAGCGATCTTCAACAAATAGTGTTATTGAAAGCGACACTGGCAACAATCATGAAAAATGCAATGAGAAAGTCCTTAATCGACCAAAAACTGAGTAATACTCTTTAAAAGAAAAGCTGTAGAAGGTATTTCTTCCAAGCCAGAAAATCTTATTCTCATGGAATTGAAACAAGGGGATGTCCCTACCTTGACTAATAGTGATGTGACACTCATTCGGCATAATATGATTCGTGCTCTTTCATCTGCGCATTTCCGGTTGCGCACTAAGGACACTCATGCTGCTTTGAATTCTATGAACATTAAAACTAAATTTGGTGAACAATTTGTGCTTGTGAATGATGAAGTCATCTCTAAAATTGGGTTTTCCTCGCAACAAAATTTGGAAGTGTTGTGTGAAGTACAGAAGACTTATGGGGATGGGACAGTCAAAAGCTACCCTAAGTACTTCACCCGAATCTTTACCAGTAATAGTTTCAAAAATTATGTTTATATACTTTGGTTTTTATGCTGCCAAACAAATTAAAAATTACTTATACTTCTGCGTTCCAATAAGTAGTTTGTCAATGCATTTCTCTCGGTGCTACCTGATCTTCATCCGAAGTTCTTCTATACTTTGAATCAGTAACCCACAGTGCAGTAAAGAATGTCCGGTCTGATGCAGAAGTAAGAGGTTCCCAATTTCACCTTGGACAAAATTGGTGGAGAAAGATTTAAATTTTAAGCCTCACTCAAGCTACAACGCTCATCCCAACACGCCTGAGAGTTGTTTTTTGAAAAACTTTTTGGAATGCCTTTTTAAAAATTGTGATGACGTTATTGACTGCTTTACTTCAACTGCCAGAAGACGAAAGGACTTGTACAGTTCACCGACAAAATTATTGAAATCTAATTTTTTTTCTTGAGGTAATGCCCCCTTTGAATTCTGTCCCAGTTTCCTGCCACCTGTAATTGAAACACTAATAGCTGCGAAAGTTTCCATTTCAAATGGAACAGTTCGTTCTACAGTGGCCTTCCAACATCTACAACTTCGTTGATGTATTAGTTGACCTTCAAACCTAGACATACGTCAAATGCAGGAGTAAAGGTTTAAGAAGGACAAAAAAAACACAAAAGAATCATTCATTAGGGAACAAATAATTAGATTTGAGCAAAAATAAATAGAGCATCGCAATTTCGTAAAAAATTGAGCTTCAAGTTTTTGGATAAAACCATTTGACGACAAGAACTGAGGAAGTTTGTATGTGACATGAGAAGACGATAGTTTCCATTTGAAATTTAAAACAGCAAGATAGAAAGCACACTGATAGGTGAACTCAACTCATACTGGTCTCTCGAGTGAGTGAGTGAGTGAGTGAGTGAGAGGGTCGCAACTCACACTTCTCTATCGAGTGAGTGCGTTTCAACTCCTACGCAATTTCACCTACACAGGATCAAATTGCCTCATACGCGTGATGGGTGCCTTTGTCGAAAGTATTTTTCTGATTTATAAAAGAGGAGAGGGAGGGCGGCGACAAAATCATTTCTGATCACATACCAAACTCTTTCTGAACCTTGCCCTTTTTAAGACCGAAAACTTTTCTCATGGGTTTGATATTTGGTGGGTTTTTTTTATCAAACTTGATGGCATTGAAAGAAAGTTGAATATGGTCAATAGAAGGGCTAGCGTGACAAATTGCAACTCGTAAATTAGATCACACCTTTCTTGATCGAACGTCACTGATGAGAAACTGTATCTTCACTCGGAGAGAGAGAGAGAGAGAGGAAGAGAGATAAATAGATAGAGAGAAAGAAAAAAGTGTAAGCAAAAGTGCAGCGTGAAAAGTAAAGAAAGTTTTTTTTTCAAACCCTTTGTTTTTCGGTTCTCTTTCAGGTTGAGCAAGTCCTTCTTTTTGAATCCGAGAACGAGTTCTTTTTTGAACCACTCTTTGTGCCTCCCATTCCCCCCTCTACCCTACCCCCTACATATATTTATTGGTCTCAGACCTGGCAGCGTATTTACCAAGCCTGTACCCCATCCTCCCTTCCTCCCATCTCCCAATTCGAAAAACAATTTCCGCCACTCCCCGCAGAAATAAAATAAAAGAGTTATATTTCAGAATATTGTTCTTCTCAGTGATTTCCTTAAAATATGAGAACCAACCCCCGTGGCTCAGTGGGTAGAGTGGGTGACACACCCGTCTAGGGGACGCACATTCGATTCCTGGTGGATACCTACTACTTGTGTACGAGATTTTTTTTAATACTATCCCATTAGTGAATATCTAAAATTTAGATTAAGTTAGTTTGTAAGTCTTACTATCCGATAAACGAAATATATAGGGGATTTGGATGAGTGTATAGTACACGTCTTGCTGTATTAGGTTAATTTATTATTATTATTGTTATTATTATTATTAGTTCCTCGTCTTACTACCCGTTCGGGTTATATACACTTACGCTAATGTGTAATGTTAGGGTGATTGTGAGATGAAATGGAGGACCTACAGTTTAACGTGGGATCCGAAACCACGGTGGAGGTCTGGCATTCACAAGATGTCTTGTCAGAGGTGAAGGAAGGGTTTGGTAATCAGATAAATATGTGGCTGGACCGAGGATTGAACCCCGGACCCCAGCACAGAGGTCTTGTCACCTTAACCCTAGACCACCAGGTCACAAAGTAGGTTAAGTTAGTTTGTAAGTCCTGTTATTAAATGTATGAGAGCTATTTCAGAGTTAAAGCCGGTGTTAATTTCTTCCCTCAATTCTGGTCCTTGCTGTTTAATGTCCAGAATTCCCCAATAATCAAGTTTTTTATATATTATTGTGACATTTCCTATGTTTTCTCGGCTCTCCAGGTGTGTGACATTCCCTGTGTTTTCCGGGTTCCCTAGTTGTGTGACACTCCCTGTGTTTTCCGGGTTCCCTAGTTGTGTGACACTCCCTGTGTTTTCCAGGGTTCCCTAGTTGTGTGACACTCCCTGTTTTTTCCGGGTTCCCTAGTTGTGTGACACTCCCTGTGTTTTCCCGGCTCTCCAGGTGTGTGAAAGGCCGGTCTGAAGAACGCGGTCTTACCTCCCCTGCGTCTCATTCCCTCTTCCTTCCTGTCTCTAGTGTCCATCTATTCTTAGATATAATGGTAATCTCTTTCTTTTGTTATCTCCAGGGGAGAGCTGCCAGTCTTGTAGAAAGAAGAGTTGGACACTGTACATTCATTAGTGGTTCTCACAACCTCTATTCTTTTCTCGTGACACACTATTATTTGTCGCGAGTCCTCATGACACACTATTATTTGTCGCGAGTCCTCATAGCACACTATTATTTGTCACGAGTCCTCATAGCACACTATTAGTTGTCACGAGTCATCGTGGCACACTATTAGTTGTCACGAGTCATCATGGCACACTATTATTTGTCACGAGTCCTCACATCACACTATTATTTGTCACGAGTCCTCATAGCACACTATTATTTGTCACGAGTCATCGTGGCACACTATTAGTTGTCACGAATCATCATGGCACACTATTATTTGTCACTAGTCATCGTGGCACACTATTAGTTGTCACGAGTCATCATAGCACACTATTATTTGTCACGAGTCCTCACATCACACTATTATTTGTCACGAGTCCTCATAGCACACTATTATTTGTCACGAATCATCGTGGCACACTATTAGTTGTCACGAATCATCATGGCACACTATTATTTGTCACTAGTCATCGTGGCACACTATTATTTGTCGCGAGTCCTCATAGCACACTATTATTTGTCACGAGTCCTCATAGCACACTATTATTTGTCGCGAGTCCTCATAGCACACTATTATTTGTCACGAGTCCTCATAGCGCACTATTATTTGTCACGAGTCATCGTGGCACACTATCATGTGTCTTAGTCATGTGCATGCGCAAACTGACTTCTCTCAATCTAACAGAGATCACGTGTGTTGGTCTTCAATCTGACCACGAATTGAACTTTTGATTGAGAATTGTAAGCTCAACTTTATCATTAAAAATTCCTCATCATTTTTTTTGGAAGACATTAAATTATCTGGAAAATAAATTGTTTAAAAATAAATCCTATAAAAAATGATTAGAAATAAACTATTTTTAAATACTGACTATTATCAACAATTACATGGCATCAAAATTTCTTGTCAATCTTAGAGAATTTCGTGGCACACCCAGTGAATTTCGTGGCGTGCCAGGCATAAAAGGCCGAAGAATATGTCTTTGTAACCGCCATCTTGGAACGAAATGAATGGATGTATATTTTAACTAGCCTATACGCTAACCGTGCATCCAATCTACGTCCATGTAAGATTTCGTCATAATCGGTTTAGTAGTTATGGCGCGAAAGCCTAATAAACACCAACTCATTTTTATATATTATTAAAATTTGTAGGCGGGTTCGTCTTAATATTAGGTTGGGGTGGGGAACTATTGTCAAGTTAGTTTGTAGGTATTGTGTTTAAAAAAGTACAGTAAAGTCTCGGAAACTCGACCTAATGTGGAATGAGATGGTGTCGAGTTATTAAAATGTCGAGTTTTACGAATGATCTCGCATAAGATGCATGTTTACTAATCAAGAATGACTCACAGTACAGTAACAGTAATATAAGTATTGTACATTATATTACGTGTCAATCTAATGGTGTATAAACATAAATGTAGTACAGTAATGTACATAATTATAATAGTGTATTGACTCAAATAACACATTACTGAATTGGAAGCCTAACAAACGCATCACTTGTAAAAACACCACAGCATGATTGTTTCACTCGGGTTTCACAAAAAACTGAGAGGTTATACACTTTAATGACCTTGGATTGTGATGACTGGCACTAACAACTCTGAGCACGTGCGCGTGTCGAGTTACACGGATTGTCGAGTTATCGAGTGTCAAGTTAAATGGAATGTCTAGTTATCGAGTGTCGAGTTACACGGAATGTCGAGTTATCGAGTGTCGAGTTTCCGAGAGACTCTTTATATAAATATATAATAAAGTACTTGTGTCAGTGGCATAAAAGGGTAAGCTAGAAAAATCCAGTGTGTTTGCAGTTTTTTATAGAAAAACTATTTTCTTTTGCCAAAAATAAATAAAACTTTTGCTCCAGTACAAACATAAAATTTAATTTTCTTCAACCTAAAAATGTGTATATATATATATATAGGATGTTCTAGAATTTAATGACAACATTTTATCTTCATTTACAAAGTTTTTCATCTAATGCCGCTATGTTCATGACAGATATTCAACAACTGTTGATATAAACATGTAAAGAAAATTAAATTCTATGTTTTTACCAAAGCAATATTTTATTTATGTTGGCCAAAAGAAAATGTTTCGCCATAAAAACTGCAAAATCACTGGTTTTTTCTCGCGTCCCCTTCCATCCCACTATAACATTACATTGCTGTATGTTACAATGAGACCCGCCCCATGCTGATATATACGCATAGCGCTCTGTAATTCATACTACCCACTCCAAGTATACTGAAACAAATAGAATTCCTACGGTAGTATTATTATCTATTGTAGTTCCTGTAGGTTGATACGACATAATAAAACAATTATATTATTATTATTAGCACCACGTCTTACTACCCGTTCGGGTTATACGCACTTACACTAATGTGCAATGGTAGGGTGATTGTGAGATGAAATGAAGGACCTACAGTTTAACGTGGAATCCGAACCACGGTGAAGGTCTGGTATTCCCCACATTCACAAGATGTCTTGTCAGAGGTGAAGGAAGGGTTTGGTAATCAGATAAATCTATGCCGGGACCGAGGATTGAACCCCGGCCGCCAGCACAGAAGTCTGACACCTTACCCTTAGACCGCCAGGTCACCTAAAAAACAATTATAAAATATTGTTCTATCTACATAATCAATTTCAATAACTGTTTATGTACTTACCGATTGAATCTTCTGAAACTAGAAACCACCAAGACTAGTCTACACCTATCATCCTAGATTGACGAGTAGGCCGAGCGAGCTAAGATGTTCCAACAAGATGGTCCACTCCGTCCTGGTCTTTATTGACACATAATGGGCCGGCCAAGATTTAACCCGGATAGAGAAAGATTTCTCACCTATTCACCTGCCCTCTGATGGTAGAAAGATGAACTACTTTAAAAACATCAGGTGATTGAAGAAACGGTTGGAAGTTTGATGAAGCATTATCAACAGTCCACATGATTATCCAAAAAAAAGCCGCATTGACGTCATCTAGCGTGTGTTCAGTTCTCCCTGCTTGATTCTATTGCGACGAAACCCACTATATATTGTGATGTGCGCGGATGATAGATCGACTATTATATTTCATCGCTTGACCGAGTAACATTGTCCTGAACCTAGACAATGTCAGGATAAAACATTTATATATATATATATATATATATATATTATTTAGCACCGCGTCTTACTACCCGTTCGGGTTATACGCTATAAGTACCAATTACGCTATTGGATTAGGAATTGGGAAGGTTGAATTAGAGGAAGTGAACCCGCATTTGCGTGGAGGGAGAATGGAAAACAATTTAGGAAAGACCACCCCCAGTTCCCCCGACCGAGATTCGAACCTCGATCTCCCCGTCCTCAGCATTCGAGCTAAACACGTAATATATACTCATCGGAATCGTAACTACGGCGATTTATTTATTGGACTGTGATTTAATTGTAGCTGTTAAGAGTTAGCCATGTTAGACGTAAATATTCTATTGTCAAAATCTATTAAATTTATCCAAATTATTAAAGTTGATATGAGGCTCTATATTTTGTCTGTTGCCACTTGGGTGCTAGAGTCTTTTTTGAGTATTAAATCTTTAAATAACCACAATTATGAATTGACTTTGGAATTAAACAATTAAATGTAAAATTGTTTTGATATTGTGAATAATAGTAATTGTTTTGTAAACTACAACATATCGTTTCTTATTTTGTTTGCATATTGAAATATAATTTAATATAACGTAATTTTCTGATCACTTTGATTAATTATGAAATTAATTTAATTTTGTACATTTTCTAATCTTTTTCTAAGACTTGCATCTAATACGATATTTTAATTATTATTTACTAAAAAGGTTATAGTTTTCATTTCCTAATATCGTGTCAAAATCTGATAGTCCCGGGGGAGTTTGATTAAAGTCTGTTAGCCAAACTCTCGCGTATTTTAATGTTTCCTTTTTGAAAGTTAACTTGTAAAGTTCGCGTGTTTGAAGTCTTTGTTCGTTGATATGAAAAAAGGTGACTTGGCGGTCTAGGGGTAAGGTGTCAGACTTCTGTGCTGGCGGCCGGGGTTCAACAGTCGGTCGCGGCAAAGATTTATCTGATTACCAAACCCTTCCTTCACCTCTGACAAGACATCTTGTGAATGTGGGGAATGCTAGGCCTCCACCGTGGTTCGGATTCCACGTTAAACTGTAGGTCCTCCATTTCATCTCACAATCACCCTACCATTACACATTAGCGTANTTAAACTGTAGGTCCTCCATTTCATCTCACAATCACCCTACCATTACACATTAGCGTAAGTGCGTATAACCCGAACGGGTAGTAAATCGTGGTGCTAATAATAATAATAATAATAATAATATGAAAGAGACAATTTATCATTTTGAAGGTGCCCATTAGGCCCTTATTAGTTTTTGTGTATTATCCTGATGAATTTAAATATATTTGATTTATTGTATTAAATTTAACCCGTAGTGTTGTTCTGAGACAGACTGACACATTTGAATATTGGGAATATTACCAGTTTATAACTCTCTCTTATATTATCTGCGCAACTTAAAGATATGAAGTTATTATCTATTTGTTTGATTTTTCAACATATCTCAGTTTGATTTAATAAGACCTTGTATAGTTTTCTGCCCTATTGTTATTGTTTTAAATAAAACGTTCATATTGTTACTTTTAAATATTGCTAATAATTTCCCTTGTCACTTGTCCCATAGCTTACTCCTGTTCCCCTTTTATTTATTAAGGTCGTAAGTAAAAGCAATCGGAGAGGGTGTAACACCACCTTAAATACCCCAATCAAAATAGACTTCAATTCCTCCAGAATACGTAATTGGCTGCGTAACAAGAAACTTGTGAGTAACAATCTTGGTTACAGAAGAAGAATCTTTTGATTAGTTTTTTTTTTTTCCTTTGATGAAACCGCTTCTGCGTCTTGGTAGAAATTGATGAACACGAGGGATTATTTTTTTAGAAAGACATATATATATATCAGTTTGATATTCCTTCAGAAGAAATATGAGACTATTAGAATCATCAATTTGAACTAATAAATTGTTAGTGTAGATTCTAGAAAATAATAAATGAAGAAATAACTTTTTTTTTTAACAAGTGAGGGTTTTTTATCAAAATGAAAATGATTGGTTAAGAAAAAGATCGATGGAGCTTGGATTAGGGATTACTACCAATCGTATGTACACTTGAGTCTAAGAAAACATAGACCCCCTACGGTAGACACATAGATGGCTCTGTTAAATTATGCGTGCATTCGTGAATAGTCAATAAACATAATATTCTATTTACAATTATGTGTGTTTTAAATACGTTTCTAGATTTTATGTGAAATGGTGAGTCTGGAACGGGATTTACATTTTTTTTAAAGTAGCATCTCTGGTCTAGAAAACCGAGATTAAAAGTCGGAGGGTTCGTTGTGCTGGCTACATGACACTCTCTATCCACAGAAGTTGGAACTATCTTTACCAACATATCGCAGCCACTCGGTCGGTATGGCTGACACTTACTCCTCTTTCTGTGAATCTATCCTGAGACAGGTAAACTGGACATCTTCCATTTCCCTTGATCCTCAGCATCCTCTTAACATCTTTTTGTAGCATCTTCCTTTCTTGATATCTGTTAGTATTCCAAATCTTGTTCTTCCTTTTATTTTTTCCTCTCTCTTATCCCCCATAATCCTCTTCGTTAAACAATATCTACGTAGTGTGTGGCTGAAACTATGGAGTTTCTTGTTATGTGTGTTGTAAACACTTCTTTACACAAAATTTCACTATTCACTTAAGTGTCAAATAACTGAGAAAATAATATTCGCATTTTTTTCCCCTACCCATGTGGAATATCGGCTATTAATTACTGTTTAGTATTTATTTCTTTATATTTTATTATTTTAGTATCAATTTCATTATTGTTTACTTGATTAAATATTTCTTATATTCATTCATTATTAATTTATGTAATTATCACATTTTTCTGTTTACCGCCTTTTCTTTCATTAGTTATGTTTTGTAAGGGTGGTACAATTGCTCTCTCGTATTTTTACGCTCGTTTCCTGTTAGTTCGCAAAGTGTTTTCCTCAAAGGGGGACGTGTGTCTCCACAGCGGCTCAACTCCTCAGTTTTTCTTAGTGTTTTGCACTCTCTTTTGCTAATTTAAATAACCCCATTCTCATCCTAACTGGTATAAATGTGCGTCTGATCCGAAGCACCAAGATCATCCCATCACAACCCCAGGTAGGCCTACTTGGAGTTATTGCTTCACCGGATCTTCAGCAGCAGGTAGGATCTCACCATGTCTACTTACGCACATATTAATTGATTAATTCTCCCTCTCAATCAAATTAAAATCAATTACATTGACGGGTTAAGGGTGAATAAAGTAGAATTTAGAGGATATATACCTGCATTTGCGTAAAGGCATAGCATAACATAATTTAGGTGGGACTTTAAGAACATATGGCCAAGACTAGAACCTTTACCTCCAATCACCGTCAAAACAGAAGAGATGAGATCTACATTTACTCCGCTCACCTAGTAGTGCGGATATTTAAAAACTTATTTCATCCATAGCGTTTTGACAAACATTTGAATATTATTCGTGTGTGAGTTTATAGAAGTATTTTTTTATTAATGGGAATCAAAAGTTCTAACAAATCATTGCGTTTTAAATACAAAATGAATGATAAATCGGGTAATACAGTGTATTAAAAGCACTTTTTCAATCAAAGTAATAACCGATTTAATCTGAGGAATAGTTAACATACCTTGATTTTCTTACGAATGGATATTTGGAGTTGTGCTGGCGGCCGGGGTTCAATCCTCGGTCCTGGCATAGATTTATCTGATTACCAAACCCTTCCTTCACCTCTGACAAAACATCTCGTGAATGTGTGGAATGCCGGGCCTCCACCGTGGTTCGGATCCCACGTTAAACTGTAGGTCTTCCATTTCATCTCACAATCACCCTACCATTACACAATTAGCGTAAGTGCGTATAACCCGAACGGGTAGTAAGACGCGGTGCTAATAATAATGATATTTGGAATATTTTTCAGAAAATTATAACTTTTTTTTTTTGCAATAAACCTTAAAAATCTGTTTCGGTGGCTGTATTCCCCTCAACTTGGCTTCAAACCCCTGACTTCACTATCATCGACAGTATAATCATTGTGAGAGTAACTCCTTAGACCATGCAGCTACTGAACCGAGTCGACCCCGTTAAAAAAAAAAGTGTATTTTGTTTGAGGAAGGCTGGATTTATGTTTCTAACCATCTAATTTAATCTCATGCACGATACATTTCACGACAAACTTATAGAAAAAAAAATTACTAGTTTTAAATGATATTTTATGTAAAATTATTAAACATAAAATGCAAGGGGGTAAATTGTTTTTTTAGCACCACGTCTTACTACCCGTCCTGGTTATTCGCTTATGCACTAATTAAGCTTATGGTTTTAGGGATTAGGAAGGCTATATTTATAAGAATAATACCCGCATTTGCGCGAAGGGAGAGTTGATTCCCATTTTGTAAC
>CABEEJ010004451.1:0-30736 GCA_901482245.1 Timema douglasi
GTGACGTCACTGTAATCTTGGTCAGCAGCACCGAGGCCTTGTGTAGTCTAGGTGGTGTTGGTATAACCCGAACGGGTAGTAAGACGTGGTGTATAATGATAATAATAATAATTAAAAAAACAAAACTTAAAGTAGCTCAGTATGGAAAACCACTTTATTTGAGTTTTAGTTCACGGTTTTAAAAAATTATAGACTCGAAATGCCCGTATTATCTCAGAAATGACCCAAAATATATTTCATACGTAAATATAAAACACGAAATAGAGTTTCTCTACAAGTACCCAAAACACTTGACGAAAAACTTTGAAAAATCATTTACCTTTAAAGCGTCTAGGGTTTGGAACGCTTTACCATCAGAATTTAAATTGTTAAAATATGTGAATATTTTCATAAACGGTTGGATGAAATCGTTTACTGGGCGTCTGATTTGTTTTAAATTGATCATCAAATTCTCGTACGAAACTGTAACAAAAAATAGTAGGCTATTAAAAATACGTTTAAATAATAGATCTCAACATCACATAACTAGTCACACTCTTATAATATATAGTAGTGGTCCCCTAACTTACTAATCAGAGGACACATTATAATATTCAAAATTCTAGGTGGGCCGAATTGAACACGATATATACACATTATATATATATATATATATATATCATTTCGATGTATGCATATCTTATAACCATATTTAAACATGACTGTGTAGCCAACATAACTACCCCCTCCCTCCTCAGATAGGAAACGAACTTCGGACCGGACCCTCCGGAACGTGGCTATCGTGGATTTTATACATTGTATTAAGGAGAACCATAATTTCGGTATTCATCTTTTTTTATATGCTTTTCAAGTCATCCGCGGGCCGTAGTTTGAGTATCCCTGATATTTAGAGTAATATTTGTATAAATGACTCTCAATAATGTAATACCGGTCATGAAATTAAATTTGTAGAGTATAAATAAATATATAGAAAATCAATTATATAACTGTTTTCAAACGAGTAACTGGAATAAAGTGGTTGAAACCATATTTTTTTAGTCTTGTTTAGTTTTTTGATTTCGTCAACATTATTTTTGAAAGGTTACTCTCGCGTCCTTGCAAATCTCGACACTCAATCTTGTCATTTGGAGATTTACATTGTAAATGTCAAGCCTCCTCGTATTCAGCGAGAGCTAGAGGGGGGAGGGGATGTAAATGAGCGAGTCACGTGATCACTAAATCACCCTTCTCCCAAACAAGCGTCGAGGGGTGTGAGTAACAACCCTAGTTAGGTCCCTGATTACTCTTATCAGCTCGGTCTTTTCATGTTACCAGGGTGTCGGAACCGCTGAGGGTGGACCGGACCAGACAAATTACTGAGGTGGTGCTAGGGTTGCTACGAGGGGCCTAAATATACATCCTTGGCCATAACATTTTTCACAGTGTCTTACTACCCATGCACTAAATATCCCCATAACATTTTGCTATTATCACATGTGTTACATACATCGAGTGTGATACAAAGTTACCAATCCACAGCAGGGCTTTAGTTCTTAAAACTGCCTCTTTTTTTTTTTTGCAACAGACACTGCACTATATTGGAATTGAATATTTGTTTGAATGTTTATTTTAGAAGCTATATTTTTTCTACCAAGATGTGATAGTATTTATATAGTAATATTAATTTATTATTTACTCAATGGTACTAGAAATATGAAAGTTCATTGCCGCAATTACAAAAATACGCTCTATATTGAGCTAGTTCTACCCAGTCCACCTCATTTCGCCCTATCTCTTTCTAATGCTATCCTCCCATCTGTGTCTAGGTCTTCCCATTGGGTTTGTCAGTCAGTACCTTGAACATAGTTCTGAATCTCCCATTTGCGCTGCGTGTCCTGCCCATTGTAATCTACAAGACTTGTTAGACCTTTATAATATACTTGCAAAAAACTAGTAACTATAAGGATTTTCCCAGACTTTATTGTATAGGGCCTATTTTTTATTGTAAAATGCCTGTTCTTATATCACCATAATTATGTTACCACGTACATGTAATATTAAATTAAACTAAATTAAATTTGTCCAATTATTGTAAGCTGAACAAACGTGTTTTCTGATAAAATTATAAGCCTTTAAAAAATCCTGGATACTTATTTTTATAGCATGACTTATAAAAGTTAATAATAGAAGGAACGTTATCTTATATCTGAGAAATGGCCCACTCTGACAGAGCCCTGATATAAACCCTGTACCAGGCTAAGTAATCTGTTGCAATAAAACTTGCACTTGTAGGCACAATGTGTATATATTACCATCTATCTGGGATATTTAAAACTTTATGATTCCACCCCTTTACATATTAAGGCACGCAAAGTTTCAATTTCCGCCGCAATAATTATTTATATGAAGCCAGAGAGTAAAGAAAAACAAATAGCCAGTCAAATTTCGTTGACTTTGTAGATTTATCGCAAGTTTATAGATTCCCTCCCTTTATACGGCGTCAGTTGTAAGATAATCATACTCACTAGCTGCTTACTAGAAACCATTCCACAGTCGGGTAAGACGCACCTGGGACTTACTGACCATAATGAACCCAGAGCTTGTTGTATCCTGAAAACTCGTGGACAAACGTTTTTATATCAGATTCTTTATTGAAATATAATTTCTAACGTTAGTAAATGTATACTTAAAAAAAAACAAATCTTACTTTTAGTTTGATTTTTTTTTAATGTGCAAACCACTTCAAACATGATATATTTAATCAGCAAACAAACCTATTTGATAAGTTATTATTATTAGCACCACGTCTTACTATCCGTTCGGGTTGTACGCACTTACGCTAATGTGTAATGGTAGGGTGATTGTGAGATGAAATGGAGGACCTACAGTTTAACGTGGGATCCGAACCACGGTGGAGGCCTGGCATTATTTGATAAGTTAATTAGTATGATTTATCCATTATTATGGCCACATTTTTGAAGGTTGGCCAGAAAAATTTATGTTACAACAAGGAAAAGTTTACTACGGTGTGCTAAAATAATATTTTGAATCATTTTTTTTTCTTCAAAAACACAAATATTCAATTAAATGTTTCTCAAATATCCATTTAAGTTCAAAAATAATAATTGGAGCAAGCTTTGAATAGCTTTAATACGAATTCTAGGACGATTTTAAATATATTTTAACCTAGTATTTATAATTACTAAAATAAAACACGTTATTTTCGAGTTTTTAAAGACAGGAAATGCAAATTTAAAAAAAAATCAAAAAACTTGGGAGGTCTAGTAATTTTAATAAACTGATTATTTAAATATCTAGAAATATATAGATAAGTGGGTTTCGGTGGTTTTTCATAATTATTTTCCTCTGTATTTTACTTTCACGCAAATTTGATAAAACTATCACTCAAATTATACCTTCCTAATTTATTAGCGTAAATAATTATGCGAATAACCCAAAAGTGTAGTAACAACCTTACAATACATGAATGGATGATTGCATACTATACCACTATAAAGCCACACGGCTGACTCACTCACTGACATTAATGTTCACCCACTTCCAGATGAGATCGAAACTTGAAATTTGCCAAACTTATAGCTTCCAGCCTGTAACCGACCGGAAAATTCCTAAAAGTTAAAAATTTTAATTTTTAACCCCGAAAAATTTTCAAAATGTCGGAGCAACTTTAAAGTCAGTGCAAAACTTTTTTGGAGGTCTCTTGTCACAACACGGCTCTAGAATTATATTGGTTTACACCCTCATTAGGGGTTCGAATAAAAAATGCATTTATTTCGTGCAAAATCAAATATGTTTGATAGTTTACTATAAACATATGAATACTAGAATTTAAATTGTATATACAAATATTGTTTACAACGTTTTTATCATGGAAAAAAATTAAATTACATTTTGGAAGACCTGTACGAGATTTGGAGACCCTCTGTATACACACTACCCCTAGGATTTGATTTAGATAAACTTGCATTTGGTTCTCAAACAATTACGTCTCCACATTACCAAGGTTCGTAACGAGTAGGGAACGCGTATCCTCGTGTCAAAGGATCCTTTAGAACGTTCGCACACTTCATGCGAGACACGTAACCGAATTAACCCCGGTCGACCCTTGTTCACCCCGGGCTCCCCTATATGATGTCCTCGATGGCTCGCTCACTCGTTAACTCAATTTCTTCCCCTTTTCCACCCCTCCTTGATCAGTCGTGGTCCGTGAACAGGTTTCAAAGTAAGAGAAGATACATTTTCAAGTATTTGATAATTTCAAAGTATTTTAAAAATGAGCTATGGCTAGAGATATTTTAAACTTCAAAAATATACCAAATCAATTCATTTCCTCAGATTGTTGGAAACTTAAGGCGGGGATGTAGGGGACGCGAGAAAAGGTCAGTGTTTTTGCATTTTTTATAGAAAAACGTTCTTTTGGCAAATCTTTCTTCAGCAACAACGTTTATTTTAATTCTCTTCACATGGTGATATCAACAGTAATTGTTGAATATCGGTCACAAGTATAGCTTCAGAAAGTGTACTTTAAATACCATAAATAAACGAAAAATATAAATATGTACTTATATTAATCTATATATTTATATTACATGAACTGTAGGTAACCTGGTGGTCTAGGGGTAAGGTGTATAACTTATGTGCTGAGGGTTCGGGGTTCAATCCTCGGTCCCGGCACAGATTTATCTGATTACCAAACCCTTCTTTCACCTCTGACAAGACATCTTGTGAATGTGTGGGAATGCCAGGTCTCCACCGTGGTTCGGATCCCACGTTAAACTGTAGCTCCACCATTTCATCTCACAATCACCCTACCATCACACATTAGCGTAAGTGCTTATAACCCGAACGGGTAGTAAGACGCGGTGATAATAATAATAATAATATATTATATAAAAGTATTTGCTGTGTTCCATTGTTCGCTAACCCTAACTAATTTGTCCAACTAACAAACCTCTGACGATGATTAGTTCCAACCGTCAAGTGAGCACGTATGGTCACGTGTGTTACGTCCCCCCCTCCCCCCCCCCATTTGCTACACCTCCTCCAAACTCAGCCCCTCACTCTTTACACCCAGAACATCTAATAACAGGACAAACACCAGCATACACGATGTAGGAGTAGACACACTTTCAGATTTTTTTTTAAATGTATGATAGTTACAAGTACTTATTATTATTATTATTATTATTATTATTATTATTATTATTATTAGCACCACGTCTTACTACCCGTTCGGGTTATACGCACTTACGCTAATGTGTAATGGTAGGGTGATTGTGAGATGAAATGAAGGACCTACAGTTTAACGTGGAATCCGAACCACGGTGGAGGCCTGGCATTCNGCAAGGGTTTGGTAATCAGATAAATCTGTGCCGGGACCGAGGATTGAACCCCGGCCGCCAGCACAGAAGTCTGACACCTTACCTCTAGACCACCAGGTCACCCAGGTACTTATGATGTCAGGGTCATCTGTACTTGACACCTCCTGATTATATTGGACACTAAGCCGCTCGTATCCTGCTCCTTAGAACTCAAATTGGTGTAACTAACAGAGTTTCGAAAACTAATGACCCTTAGTAATGGCGAGGGAATACTTAATACTGGGGACCTAGCACAATTATCCTTGGTAGGATCAATTTTGGGATTCGACGTGATCCAGGCCGTAGTTTTGAAAGCTAAACTCAAAACGAGGGGGAATAGTGAAGTTCAAAAAGAATCTATATATTCTTTTAAAAAGGTTTGTGTTCAACTGTTACTACGCTCAAGAACGTTTGAGACTACCAGTCGTAGAAAGTTTAATTAAATGGAGCCACTGAATAAAATATTTTATTTATTTTCACCCAAAAATGTTTATTTGATATAAGACTGCAAACTTACTTACCTTAGCTGTGTTTACTTCCGCCTCACTTTACCTAATGGTGTTTAGATAGACAGACAGATCGCACACACGTTTAAGTAAATAAACGTAACATATCTACGATAGTGATTAGTGATTTAAAAAAAATCAAGTTTTGACCAATTATTTTTATTTTATTTGGTGTTTATATTCACATTTATTATAATTTTAATCTATTGAAACATTTTAAATACACAGAGTGTTTGGAAACTAAACGCCCAAACTGCACATACAGTTTGTTTGAACAAAAAAAAAATACAAAATGGCTATACATTTGCATCCTGAAAACTATGCCATTACCATTAAAATGTGTTGAAAGTTTCGGCGTACAGCGCCGGGAGAGCACAGCTGTTCAAGCATGCGTGTACAACAGGTCGCATAGGAGTTAGGCGCACAGCAGTGCACATATCGACATCTTGGAGCACGGCAGCAGAATATAACACAGTTAATAATAATAAAAAAAACACCAGTTCATCAAGAAATGGTAATACGTTCTGAGGGTCATCATTAACTGTCCTACATCACAGAAAGTGCGTTCCATTATTACATATGCAGTGCCACGCGCCTAGCTCCTATGTAACTTGTTGTACACGCATGCTTGCACAGCTTTGCTCTCCCCGCGCTGCACGTCGAAACTTTAAACACAATTTAATGGTATTATCATAGTTTCCCGATGTAGGTGTTCAGGGATTTTATATTACTTTTGGATCAAAGAAACTATATGTGCAGTTTGGGCCGTGAGTTTCTGAACACTCTGTAGAGTTAAAACCAATCTGTCAGTAAATTAAATCAATCTTATACACGGTATATTTGCTTTACATCCATTTTTGTTTCCAGACTGTGGTCAGTTTTTATTCAAGCCATATATTTTACACTACCTGCGTCTAGGACTGTCCTAGCTTCACACACCTTATAATCTAACCTAAGACCAGGACAGGCACAACTACCACTCTCCGGCCATGCCGGGAATCGAACCCCGGGACTCTTAGCTCCGTGGACAGACACGCTAGCACCTGAGATAGGGTGTCGGATTTATAAACGAAATCGCAAATATAACTATAGAACTCCAAAATGAAATGAGAAGAATCTCTTACCCAATTAATAAGCTATAATTAACACGAGACTGACATTTGGTCACTTTGTGTCACACAGACGATCACATTTTGTCGAGTGAAAGTGAAGACAATCTTTGTTTGACCACTTCCGACACCCAGGGGGGGGGGAGGGAAGGGGATGCGAGAAAACTTGTGAAATTCTGAAGTAGAAATAAAGAGTGTTTTTTTTTACATATAATAATTTCAATAGTTCTTGAAAATTTGTCATGAACATTTTAGGATTTGATGGAAAACTTTTTTTTTTAGCACCGCGCCTTACTACCCGTTCGGGATGTACACTTATGTACTAATTAAGCTAATTGTTTTTATGTATTAGCAATAATTAGTGGAATTGTACCTGCATTTGTTTTGTAGGAGAGTGGAAAACAATTTTGGTAAAATCAGCCTCAATTCACCCAACCGAGATTAGAACCTCGGCCTAACCGTCATAGGCAGTCTAGTCTACTGCGAGGGTAGCGCGTTAGACCACGCGGCCACCTACACAAGTTATCAGGTCAGAGTCCGTGGTGTGTATGGCATAGAAGCCTACCTCCCAGGCCTTGAAAACGGGCCCCCCGCCAACTTTATATTGATCTTTGCGGGTTGCCTAACTCCTCCCCCACATCAGGAACAACCCCCGCTATATTTCCACTAGGACACGCCCCCCTGTAGCCTACCCTACTCCGCCATCTTCAGGCTCAATCCGGGTGCGCGTGAGCTTGCGTGTGGGTCAAAGGTCAAACTGTTTTAAAACCATTTCGCTCGCTAGATTTAACCGACTACACCCCTAGGATTGCTCGCTGATAAAAAGTTATGAAACATGGTTCCTCCCCCGAGGTCCTCTGTTGCTGCAGTAAGGACTTTTGTGAATGTGCGTTTGTATATCTGAACCAAATTACTTCCCCCCCCCCTGTTGTGTGTGTGTATTAATATTCTCACTACAACTTCTGTTTCATAAGAAACATTCCTCTTGGCACTTAAAGCGTCCGACTCCTAACTGAAAGGTCGTGGCTTATTGACAATAAGGTGGGGATTTAGATAGAGAAGGGAATGCCAGACCTCCACCGTGGTTCTGATCCCACGTTAAACTGTAGGTCCTCCATTTCATCTCACAATCACCCTACCATTACACATTAGCGTAAGTAGCGTATAACCCGAACGGGTAGTAAGACGCGGTGCTAATAATAATAATAGATAGAGAACGCAAGCAAAGGGCAGAGTTACTGCAGTTTTTAGAACAAAACATTTTTGGTCAAAATAAATCAAATATTTCTTCAATACAAACGGAAGAGTTTAATTTTATTCACATGTTGATATCAACAGTTGTTGAATATCCAGGACATCCTTGACAGATATTCAACAACTGTTGATATCAACATGTGAAGAAAATTAAACTCTTCTGTTTTGTATTGAAGAAATATTTGATTTATTTTGACCTAAAAGAAAAGGTTTTGATATAAAAACTTTAAAAACACTTAAATTTTCCCATCTTAAGGTGGAGCGGAAGAGAAGGCGATTTAAGATCTGTACTGTTTTTTTGTTTTTTTTTCAATTTAATAAGACAGATAACCCTTTTTTTATAGCAAAACCAAATTAAATGTTGCATCAACAGTTTATTTTAATTTTCTTAATAAAAGTAATCTATACTGTTTTTTGTAGTGTTATCGTGGAGTTCTACCATAATATTTTGAAATGAAAATAAAAAGTCTTGTTCCGAACGAGCAAAGCCCATGATGAATGTTAAATATATATATATATATATATATATATATATATATATATATATGTAGAGAATCAAACTAAATGTTTTAAATTATTTTGGCCAAAAAGTATTTTTTTCTTACAAAAAACTTGTAAAAATACGAATCTAATCTCGTGTTTTCATCTACCCGAAGTGATGTGATCAGGTGGGTTTAAACCACACATACGCGGGGGGTGGGAGGATGTGAAGGGGGTGTTTATGAAGAGGGGAGGAGGGGGTAACGTTTTATTCCCAGCCGGGTCAACTAAGGGTGATCTTATCCTGGAATTGTCCTAGACTCACTGTTATTTTACCATCCCCCTTACAAGCAAACTGGGGTGAAATTCCTTTAAATTACCCCTCCTCTTCTTGTATCCAAGAATAGATCTACAGTATAACAAACTGTGAGAGGTGAGCGTATTGCCCGAGTGGGTAGTAAGACGTGGTGCTAAAAAAATTGAATATTTGTCCACTCCAATAATGGTTACAGTAGGATTTTCGTAAGAAGAAACTTTTAGAACATACAAACATATACGTGTGTGGTCAAAATTGCCAACATGTTACATTATTATTGTTGTTATTTTGCAGGTATTTATATTATCTACGGGGTCCGGGGTTCAATCCTCGGTCCCGGCACAGATTTATCTGATTGCCAAACCCTTCCTTCACCTCTGACAAGACATCTTGTGAATGTGGGGAATGCCAGGCCTCCACCGTGGTTCGGATCCCACGTTAAACTGTAGGTCCTCCATTTCATCTCACAATCATCCTACTATTACACATGAGCGTAAGTGAGTATAACCCGAACGGGTAGTAAGACGAGTTGCTAAACGCGACAGCTGCAAATCACGTGACCTACTTGAAAATAAAATCAGTAACTTTTATATCTGTCAGATATGGTTTTCCTTGCGAAAATTGCATTTTATTGTGGTCAGCAACCACCGGGTATCGAACCAGGCTCCCCTAGACCTACGGGCCCTCCACTCCAACCACAGAGGCACGTTAATTTGTCCCGAGTAACCTGTCAATCGAGAAAGGCACGAAGTCGATGGAAGTTACGAGATAAGAGGACTCTTCGAGTATTTCCCTTGTGAGGACTTGAACTCTTTTGTTATTAAGTGCGCTCTTATCAGAGATTGCGCAAGAGAGAGAGAGAGAGAGAGAGAGAGAATGAGGCATGCTTGGAATAAAAGCTCAGCTATAAACGTCTGAGAACATTTCAACACGAAATGTGGCAGGCGCCATCTCCTTTCACGGGTGTGTTGTGGAAACAACCAACCACATTTAAAATAACTTTTAGTTTTTGTTTTTCAATTACAGTATTATTATTATTATTATTATTATTATTATTATTATTATTATTATTATTAGCACCGCGTCTTACTACCCGTTCGGGTTATGCGCACTTACGCTAATGTGTAATGGTAGGGTGATTGTGAGATGAAATGGAGGACCTACAGTTTAACGTGGAATCCGAACCACGGTGGAGGCCTGGCATTCCCCACATTCACAAGATGTCTTGTCAGAGGTGAAGGAAGGGTTTAGTAATCAGATAAATCTGTGCCGGGACTGAGGATTGAACCCCGGCCACCAGCACAGAAGTCTTGACACCTTACCCCTAGAGAACCAGGTCACCCCCATCCTCAGTAGTCCTACGCCAGGATTTCCTTGTTACTGGCAAACAAATATCTGACAAGGAGGACTCCTCAGTCCACGTGACCATCGATGCGTGTCCCAAAATATATTAAATACAAAGTAAGCACCGTATCTATTTCCAAACCAAGATGGCTGCCTTCTAGTTTCCCTTTTTTTTTCGACCCCACTGCAAGCTTCCAATGCGCCAATCGTGGCTCACCCTTCTTGCTTAAATATACATTTAATCACTCCTGTAAAGTTTGTTTCTCGCCTCGTAGAGCGAACATCGGGAAGGGCTCGTTTGAATTACTCAGTATTTGTTGAGTGGGACAGAGAGTTTGTTTAATTATTCGACCTCCTGCCATTGCCAGCAATTATATCCTACCCCCCCTCCGTCTCTTACTCTTCATCCGGTACCCTTTCTTCCTCGACTGCTCTTGACAGACACAAATTATTATCGCTTTCGTTTTGACATTCGTTCTTGCCCCTTTTCAGAGAATACTTCAATTCCATCTCAATATTCTTAGCTTTCGTTCTTCAAATGAGGTGAAAACGTATAATAGTGGTGCAAGGGTTGTGTAAGGGTGGAATAAAAGAGTGGTAAGGGGAGTTTAAGGATGGAATAAGAAGGGGGTAAGGGGAGTTTAAGTATGGAATAAAAGAGTGGTAAGTGGAGTTTAAGGATGGAATAAAAGAGTGGTAAGTGGAGTTTAAGGATGGAATAAGAAGGGGGTAAGGGGAGTTTAAGGATTGAATAAGAAGGGGGTAAGGGGAGTGTAAGGATTGAATAAGAAGGGGGTAAGGGGAGTTTAAGGATGGAATAAAAGAGTGGTAAATGGAGTTTAAGGATGGAATAAGAAGGGGGTAAGGGGAGTTTAAGAGTGGAATAAGAAGGGGGTAAGGGGAGTTTAAGGATTGAATAAGAAGGGGGTAAGGGGAGTTTAAGTATGGAATAAAAGAGTGGTAAGTGGAGTTTAAGGATGGAATAAGAAGGGGGTAAGGGGAGTTTAAGGATGGAATAAAAGGGTGGTAAGGGGAGTTTAAGGATGGAATTAAAGAGTGGTAAGGGGAGTGTAAGGATGGAATAAAAGAGTGGTAAGGGGAGTGTAAGGATGGAATAAAAGAGTGGTAAGGGGAGTGTAAGGATGGAATAAGAAGGGGGTAAGGGGAGTGTAAGGATGCTGGATATTTTATTCAAGGATGTTGTATTGGTGATACAAGGATGCATGGTTCGTTATAAAATGTACTGCTTAGGAAGTTTATTTTTTTTTAAGCAAATAAATGGGGCAGAGTGTGGTTTCTTGTCAGTACATTTTAAATTGTTATAAAACTAGTGCTACGATTCTCTTTTTAATGTTCCACATACTAGTATTTTTTATTTTAAGTTTAATAATAACATGAGCATAGTGGTATTGGATAAAAAACTTTTTAAATGAAGCGTGTTCATTATAAAATTGGTCGTGTACCTCTATAAAAATGAATACATCCTTTTATAATTGCACTTGAGAAAAAAAATTAAATACAAAAAATGTATCTTTCAAATATATGAAAATGTATCTTTCAAATATATGTTCAAAAATTAAACCTTAAGATTGGAATCAAGCACTGGAATTTTCCTTTTGCGTTCCAATACAACAAATACAAAAGTCCTAGGATCAATTCCTGTGTCCAGTTGTCATTTTTAAACAGAGATTTAAAAAAATAAATATTCTTTGGACTGCACATCGTCTGTGTCAAATATTGATCTTTATATATCGATATATATTGTGGTATGTTATGAGTCAGAGGAAATATTTATACCAATGGAGTTAATTAAAAAGTAAAGTAAAGCAAAGAAAAGCACGGTATTAGAGTCAGAAGGCAAAACAAACAATGTCCTATTGAAAACAGTGTGGAGAAACACATCAACTATAAGAAGGGAAATTTTCAAATCTGAAATATCTGAGTGATGAGATTAATGTAAGTATGAGACGTTTACAACAGGTTTTAAGATTAAATTATCTAGCACAGAAAATTAAAGAAGACAAAGTAATTAGGAGACTTCCATCCTACCAAATAGTTTTAGGTTAGCTGATTTAAGACATATACCAATGTTATGGAGTGAGCAATTAGAAATATTTTACAAATTGGCGTCTTTTCAAAACCTAAAAACTTTAAACAACGCACAATGACATAACAAAAAAAACAGACGGCAGGTGTCACGTCAGCGTTTTTCTTTTTAATGGTGCTCTCTCAGTAAGCCCTCGTCGTACTTTATTATTATTATTATTAGCACCGCGTCTTACTACCCGTTCGGGTTAGACGCACTTACGCTAATGTGTAATGGTAGGGTGATTGTGAGATGAAATGGAGGACCTACAGTTTAACGTGGGATCCAAACCACGGTGGAGGCCTGGCATTCCCCACATTCACAAGATGTCTTGTCAGAGGTGAAGGAAGGGTTTGGTAATCAGTTAAATCTGTGCCGTGACCGAGGATTGAACCCCGTAACCCCAGCACAGAAGTCTGACGACCACCAGGTCACCCTCGTCGTACTTCTTGAAAATTGGGACTCATCAGGGAATGTGGGTGTAGGAAGCATATGTAGGGACATTAAAAAAAACACAACGTGACTTTTAAGGCAGAAGCAACCGAGGTATTTTCATTACATTTGTCATCCTACCGTTGTTAAAGGTATGAATTAATAATCCTGCTGTAAAGATATGGGGGGGGGAGGGGGTAAGGGGAGGAAACATTGCGTGACGAGCTGTCCGACAGTGTGTTGCCATGGAAACGTGACGTCACAACTAGGTTACCAACAAACTGTTTGTTTATAGGCTACCGTTGTGTACAAATGCATTTACATTATTACACGGTATAAAGCAACGGTTTTCAACTTCAGGATCGTGACCCGATACCGATAAGATGGATCGTGTTTTAACTGTCGAGAGTAAATTCAAAAGTTTTTTTTAGCGCCACGTCTTACTACCCGTTCAGGCTTTACGCTTATGCGCTAATTACGATAATGGTTTTAGGAATTATGGAGGTTATTTTAATAGGAAGTGTACACACATTTGCGTGGAGTGAGATTAGAAAACCTATTCGTAAAAAAAAAAAAACATCTGTACACCGTACCGAGATTCTAAACTTGATCTCCCCGTCATCAGCAGTCTAGTGTAACACGAGAGTAGCGCGTTAGACCAGGCAACCACCGAAGCGGGTAAATTCAAAAGTTAAAGAAGAGTTTATTGGCGATCTTAGGATTTAATTTTTTTTTTTTTTTGCATTCTTAATGTGGGCTGTAAAGTAACGCAAGTTAAGGTCAGTCAGTATTTTTGAAGTTTTTGTAAGGTTACTTTGGACACAATAAATAAAAGATTGCTCCAGTATTTAAGTTAAGTTTAATTTTCTACATTTAGTTGTTTGTAGAGCTATTCAATAATTTTCAAGGGCATTCTGGAATTTTATGAAAAGTGTTTCCCTTCAATTAAAAAGTTTCTCGTCGAATCTTAATTTGCTCTTGACAGATATTCAACAACTGTTACTATTAATATATATTTATAGAAAATTAAATTAAATGTAATTGTTAGAGCAATATTTGAATTATTATGTCAAATAAAACTATTTTCTGCAAAAAAAAACCATAAAAAATATTGGCCTTCGCTGACGTTACCCCCTCCCCCTCTCTGTATCAAGGTCTTTACGCTTTGTAAATCTAGAAATTACTTGAATTTTACTTGTTTTACAGATAAAAAATGTATTTTTTGTTCCGGTATTAGAGATGCGAAGCTATAATTAAAAAATGGTTCAGCGTTAAATAAAAAAAAAAGCCCCCAAAACGTTGTTATGTTCTTAATAAAGGAATTTTATTACAATACAGCAAGACTCATCAACCCATGGCCCGCGGTAGCATTTTTTTGCGGCCCGCTAGCTCATGAAAGATATAAAATAATTTCAAGAGAAAAAAATGACAAAGATAGATACAAATTTTTCATGATCAAATAATAAAATAAATTACTTTTTTATTTACGTGTTTTACGTTATTTTATAAACGATTTTTTTGCTCTTTACCTGAATAAATATATTACGTTTTTATACATATAAACTTTTAACCGTCAAATGACAACTTTAGTCTACAAGACAAATCGTGCTACCTCCTGCTTTGTAACAACAGATAACATCCTTCACGAGAAATCCTAATCCCTGGTGGGTGTATAAGAATGAACAGATACGAATATTTTTTAATATAACTCAATCCTAATATGGTCGGTATAGTTTGAGAGCCAACGAGAGACAGAAATTTTGGCCCTTGGACATAAAAAGGTTAACACCCCTGTCAAAGAGCTTTTTTGAATATAAAAAAAAGACATACATTTTCTTTAATAGCTAGCCTATCCCCGACTAGAAGAATATTAACTAATAAATATGCATCGTTGCCATTCTGACATAAACACACGTCAGAATTTACCACCACATTGTGCAATCTTCATAAAAGCCTAAACAGACATCTAAAAGAAGTATTGATCTTTAACGTATTCATACGTCAATCCATGTTATCTGCAGCTATCCCTTTTAATAGATAATATCAATGCCTACAAAATAAAACTAATAATATAGTGAAATGTTAGTAATGTTGAACACACAAAATATGTTTGTGTATTTTTAAAGGCCCTTCTTTATAAAATGCCGAGGTGACCTGGCGGTCTAAGGTTAAGGTGTCAGACTTCTATGCTGGCGGCCGGGGTTCAATCCTCGGTCCCGGCACAGATTTATCTGATTACCAAACCCTTCCTTCACCTCTGACAAGACATCTTGTGAATGTGGGGAATGCCAGGCCTCCACCGTGGTTCGGATTCCACGTTAAACTGTAGGTCCTCCATTTCATCTCACAATCACCCTACCATTACACATTAGCGTAAGTGTGTATAACCCGAACGGGTAGTAAGACGCGGTGATAATAATAATAATAATAATAATAATTCTAAAATGCTACGTTCTCGAGGTAATAACATGGAAACTCGGTTTCAATTAATGTTTCGTATATGACACATGAACTAATAAATTGTCCATTAAAAATACCATTTCAATAACAAACAAAGAGCGACGTTAAAATAACCAGACCAGAAATTTTCGAAATAACGATAAATAATTAATCCACTTGTGCCTAATCGAATTATTTTCTTAATTACTCGCTTAACGCGCTGTCCTCTGTAGCGAAGAGAGTGTTTCATATTAGATCGCAAACCCAACTTACATCCCCTTCCCCTATCTTTTAAAACTTGTTAATCTATATCCGTAATTATACAAATTAACACGTGTGTTAAAGGGGTGGGAGGGGGTGGAAGGGGAATAATCGTATTAAATAGTTAGCCACGTATTACCGGTGACAACGTTCAGCCTTTGCAAACCAAAAAGTAGATTTTTTTTAAACACTAAAGCAAGGTTTGACCAAATGTTGGGGCTACGATCCATTTATAGACACCAGCTTTGGTTGCAGCATACTCTAAGGCACCAATCTCGCAACATACTAGATTGATAAAGGTGGTGAGATTGGGGCTCGATCCCGGTCGGGTGTATTAGGGTGTTATTTTAAAATGTTTTTCAATCTACCTCTACGCAAATTTGCATGCACTTCCTCTAAATCAAACCTTCCTAATCCCTAACACTTTATTGTAAATAGTACATAGGCTTATGACCCGAATTGGTAGTAAGATGTGGGGGCTGAAAAGAAATTGCACGACACAATCACACAAAATATCACATATGCATAGATTGCCCGCTGCGCACGTTTTTACGTGATATTTTTTATTTTTCATAAATAAAATTTTCTTTGAAACCCCGGAGTTATTTTATAAACACTCTGTATATATTAAAGGAGCGTGTTGTTTATTCATTATCAATGTAAACACGGTGTAAATGAGAAGGCGAGAATTTTCAATATATCGCCCACAGATTAATTTTATTTCCTGGCGTCTCCGGTAAATTTATTAAGCCACAGTTTGTTTAATTTTGGACTTGGAAGAATCTGACGGGGTAGTGCTGGAGGAACGCACACCCCAAAAGGCCAAAATTTGCCCATCCTAGGTATAGGCGTTTACAACACTACATACGTCATTGCTCATTGTGACATCAGTTCTAAACATCTCACCTCAATTCATGATTAATTTATTATTTTAGATATTTTAAAACAGTTGTAAAAGTTTCTAAAATACATTATTTCAAATAGACCCGCCTCGGTGGCGTAGTTGGCTAACGCGCTTGTCGTGTTGAGCTCGACTGCTGAGGACGGGGAGATCGAGGTTCGAATCATCGGTCGGGTGAACTGGGGTGGTTTTTCCTAAACGGATTTCCACTTTCTCTCCACGCAAATGCGGGTTCACTTCCTCTAATTCAACATCCCAATTTCTAATCCATTAGCGTAATTAGTACTTAAAGCGTATAACCCGAACGGTTAGTAAGATGCGGCGCTAAATATTATTATTATTTCAAATAGAAACATAACATGTACATTTTGATAGCTAACGTGAATTTTGGTGGCTTTGAAAAAATCCAATATGTTGTCAAGTATATTTACATCTAATAGCGATTATTGCGATAAAACATTTGGTCGAAAAGACTCATTAAAGGTTGAACCCACTATTCACGTGATTGATGGTTCCGTCTCGCTAGATATTGCGTTGATAGAATATTAATAGTGGGCAATAAAGAAATATAAAGTTATATGTGTTTGTAATCGTTCATAAAACATACTTAGAGAGACAAGCAAATATCGAACATCCATTTGGATATTTTTTTAATAATACCAAATGATGAAGGAAATTACCTGTTTGGCTGGCTAGTGTCGTAGGGAACACTAGTTCCATATTACTTATATTGGCAGCTTTGTCTGGGTTTCCCCTCGCACGGGGCTTGCTAGGTGGTCTAAATATAGGCTGCTGTATTGATTGGAGGGAGCGTGGTGCCCTCTAAATAAAATATTAAGGTTACCGTACAGCAGGTCAATGAGGGGGCTGGTATACTTGGTCGCACATAAAGGTTGGACGTCCTTGAAATTTGGAGTTTTAGCTAGTTATACCCAGTCCACCTCATTACTCCCTCTCTTTCAGGTTAATTCTAATATTATTATTATTATTAGCATCGCGTCTTACTACCCGTTCGGGTTATACGTACTTACGCTAATGTGCAATGGTAGGGTGATTGTGAGATGAAATGGAGGACCTACAGTTTAACGTGGAATCCGAACCACGGTGGAGGCCTGGCATTCCACACATTCACAAGATGTCTTGTCAGAGGTGAAGGAAGGGTTTGGTAATCAGATAAATCTGTGCCGTGGACCGAGGATTGAACCCCGGCCGCCAGCACAGAAGTCTGACACCTTACCCCCTAGACCGCCAGGTCACCACATGTAAAGTAAGAGGCCACGTTTGACTCCCGTAGAGAACAACCGGTAAAACTACTGTTCTTTTACATTTCTAGACGGCAGGCGAGATGTCAACAATCCATTGACACAGTTATAGCATGTATTTATAGAATGCAATCTTTCCCTAATTTCCAATCTAATAACATTATTATTAGTTAAGATAACTGTCCCTCAATTTTTAAACTCATTAATCATGTCAAATAGTATGTTGTTTGTAGTAGTTTCTAGATATTCTCTGCTTTACATGCTATTTATTTGTATTAGTTTATTTATTTATTTAATATACCTATTTAACGTGCACTTTCTGAATCGAATGACTAGATCAGTACACGAAAATTACATTGTAGAATTTAAAATATAGTCATTTAATATTTTATCTACATTTATTAGTCATACGATTGATCTTATATTGTAATTACAAAACCTAAGGTGGGACAGAAAGGATCATGGGCTTATACCAATTTTAATAAAGTTCTTACCAAATAAAATATTTTTGGCTAAAATAAATAAAACTGTTACAGTAGATACATTTAGTTTAATTGATTAAAAATAATAATAATATCAACAGATCTTGGAGGTGTCCTGGTGGTCTAAGGGTAATGTGTCGGACTTATGTGTTGGGGGTCCGGGGTTCAATCCTCGGTCCCGGCACGGATTTATCTGATTGCCAAACCCTTCCTTCACCTCTGACAAGACGTGTATTAATCACAACTTGTGAATGTGGGGAATACCTGGCCTCCACCGTGGTTCGGATTCCACGTTAAACTGTAAGTCCTCCATTTCATCTCACAATCACCCTACCATTACACATTAGCATAAGTGCGTTTAGCCCGAACGGGTAGTAAGACGTGATGATGATAGTAATAATAATAATAGTTCTTTAACACTTTTCATGGGCTATGTGTAATAGTATTGAGGTATTTTCTTTTAAAATGTGTATCATTAAATGCCAATATACTTAGTCATGATAAATATTCAACAATAAATAAAGATTTTTATGTGTAGCAAATTAAACTAAATGTATCTTGTGGAGAATCATTGTATTTATTTTAAGATGGAAATGACTTTTGATATGAAAACTACATAAATACATATCTAAGCTTGCGTTATTCTCTTAATTCCTACCATAATGCACAATCAAGCGATTATGAGTAAATTAATCATTGCGCTACATCGTCTTCCTCCTGGTTCTTTTTTCTTCGTAAGTGCGAGCAACACGAAAACAAACGTTTCCTTCCAAAGATAATGTCAACTTTTAACACTGATTAATGTCTACCGGGTAGGACGCCTCAACCAACATCTATTCTACCTCGTGACGTCTCACTAGTCAAGAAAGGTCACGTCAGCCATTTTGGTTTGTTATTCCACCTTTTCTACTGCGCTAAAATATAATATTATTTTTATCATTAGATCTAAGAGGTTTATAACGTTGACATTTTTATTTTGAGTTTTATTCTAATGTTGAATATGATCAAACATAACTTGAGCCGGTCTGACTTAAAATAGTTGTTTCACTATTATGAAGAATTTCCCTAAAATATAGTTTTATTGAGATCAACTAGTAAAATTTAGTGCTTTATAAATTGTACATAATAATAAAGCTAACAATAACTTATAATGTATCTATAGGTGTGGATTAAAGACTTGAACTATCGTACACATAAAATTATTTAAATTTATTACAATTTTTAATGTTTAATTTGTATCTTAGTAAATAATATTTATCATAAAAATATGTTTTTTTAACAATCTTAATGATGATAGATTAAAAAGCCAAACTATTGTATTTGTCAATTAGTGTTATATCCGCATCTAAATATATTATTTAAATTTAAAAAATGACACCTGCATACGGCAATCGAACCTGGACCTCTGGCTTTGAACGCCTATGCTCTTTCTACTGAGCTATCCAGGAGTTGTCCCGTACTCAAGGTCACTCTTCACTCCTAATTTAAGGCGGAGTCCGTGATGAACGTGTGGGAATTGTCAACTACGTATGAGTGACTAATAGCTGAGATCGCAAGCTATCAGAAAACACTATAGCTCGTGAGATAAACATTTTAAGATCTGGTCTGTCGGTTGATTTTTGTCACTTGTTGCAAGTGATTTCAGCCTCGGAGTTGTCACTTGTTGTAGGTAATTTCAGTCTCGGAGTTGTCACTTGTTGCAAGTGATTTCAGCCTCGGAGTTGTCACTCGTTGTAAGTGATTTCAGTCTGGGAGTTGTCACTTGTTTTAAGTGATTTCAGCCTCGGAGTTGTTACTTGTTGTAGGTGATTTCAGTCTCAGAGTTGTCACTTGTTGTAAGTGATTTCAGTCTCGGAGTTTTCACTTGTAGGTGATTTCAGTCTCGGAGTTGTCACTTGTAGGTGATTTCAGTCTCGGAGTTGTCACTTGTAGGTGATTTCAGTCTCGGAGTTGTCACTTGTTGTAAGTGATTTCAGTCTCAGAGTTGTCACTCGTTGTAAGTGATTTCAGTCTGGAGTTGTCACTTGTTGTAAGTGATTTCAGTCTCGGAGTTGTCACTTGTTGTAAGTGATTTCAGTCTCGGAGTTGTCACTTGTTGTAAGTGATTTCAGTCTCGGAGTGGTTTGGTTCGGGCCGCTCCGTGTCTTCCTCCTCCATCTGTCGCGCCCCCCTCCTCATCTGTCCCGTCCCCCCCACCATCTTCTCCTCCCCACCCTGAGCCGGTACCGTTTCCTCTAGTTGATCGTATTGCTGTGGTTCACCTTGTCCCGGGTCGTGGTACGGGTATGGGTACGGATACGGTATCTGTACCGGATCTTCCTGTCCTGGTGCCATTTGTGGATAAGGACCTGGAAGAAAATAGACCAATCAAAGACTGATCCCCAATAAAAAAAATGTGTTCATATGGGCGCTAATAAATGGCTGATAAGGGAGGCTTCCAATCCCCCTTAGGCCTATCACTTTGCAATATTTATTATTATTATTATTATTATTATTATTATTATTATTAGCACCGCATCTTACTACCCGTTCGGTCTATACGCACTTACGCTAATGTGTAATGGTGGGGTGATTGTGAGAAGAAATGGAGGACCTACAGTTTAACGTGGGATCCGAACCACGGTGGAGGTCTGGCATTCCCTACATTCACAAGATGTCTTGTCAGAGGTGAAGGAGGGGTTTGGTAATCAGATAAATCTGTGCCGGGACCGAGGATTGAACCCCTGACCCTCAGCACATAAGTCAGATACCTTACCCCTAGACCGTCAGGTCACCCGATATTTTTTACTAACAACTTAGAATCATCAATATCTGTGCTAAAAGATAAAAATGATAAAATGTAGATTTCCTCCCATTCCTTCTTCAACATCTTTCTTTTCATTTTGTTCTGTTCAGTAAACTTGGGAAAAATATAACGTTTCTTTTCAATGGATCTAGCTATAGCTAAATTTTATTTTTTGTTAATTTTTCAGAAACTTTTTTTGTGTGTGCTAAATTTGACTCATGGAAAACTAAAATGATTTAGCTCGTATTTATGTTCAGATGATCTAAAATTCCCTCCTACAAAGTTTAATTCCTGAAATTTTATCTCAAGAGGAAAGGGGGTGGAGTGATGCCACACTCCTAGAAGATGGGATTCCAATCCGCCCCCTACCTCCACTTGTAAAGCCTACAATCAGGATATGTTCTCTTGTTTGGTTCGTGTTTAAGATTAAACCTACACTGGCTATCATCTCTGAGGGAACTGCATGGTTACTATTAGGGAAACAGCGTTGTCATGCTCTTGTTTTCATGAGGTCAATCTCCCCTCAAATATAAGACAAGTTTGTCAACGCTGGTTAGTCGAGGTTGCCAGTAACTCCTTCTTACCCCAGCACACCACCTTCAGAAATAATTGAGAGCGAGGAGATTTGGCCAGTAGCTCCTTCTTACCCCAGCACACCACCTTCAGAACATAATTGAGAGTGAGGAGATTTAGCTAGTAGCTCCTTCTTACCCAAGTACACCACCTTCAGACATAACTGAGAGCGAGGAGATTTGGTAACAGTTAACTGAGAGAGTGCGAAGATAATCTCCGAAAGCACTACAGTTTCCTTAGAGATGATATTGGGTGTAGTGGAGGTTCTCACCCTGTGGCGAGCTGCCCGTTCCTCCCTGTGCTACCAGTAGAGGCATTAGTGCAGACATGTCCGGCGAGGCGCCACTGTCGTACTTCTTGAATTGGTTGTGCTTCGAATGGAAGAGGCCGGCGAAGAAGGCGAAACCTAGGCCTGCAACATTCAAGATGGCGTCTACACAGACCGAGAATAGCCGTCTCTCCTTCAATATTCACTTGTCATCTCACGTACATCACTGGAAAAATACAGCAATTAATATTTTTAATTATTATTATTATTAGCACCGCGTCTTACTACCCGTTCGGGCTATACGCACTTACGCTAATGTGTAATGGTAGGGTGATTGTGAGATGAAATTAAGGACCTACAGTTTAACGTGGAATCCGAACCACGGTGGAGGCCTGGCATTCCCCACATTCACAAGATGTCTTGTCAGAGGTGAAGGAAGGGTTTGGTAATCAGATAAATCTTTGCCGGGACCGAGGATCGAACCCCGGCCGTCAGCACAGAAGTCTGATACCTTACCCCTAGACCGCCAGGTCACCTATATATTTTTAATTAACATTCACAGTATATAGGGTCTAATAGATTCAATTATGTTCAAACTATTTGATTTAAAAAAAAATATTTTTACAAATAATGGACATACTATTTTTTATCGCTGAAGGTTTCCACTATTAAGGGATTTAACTTTATAGTAAATTACAAATACTATTTTTCTATAATATATAATATATTGTGTGTGTATGCATAAATAATATTATATACTAAATATATTATATATCTTAACATATCTTTATAATATTTAGCACCGCGTCTTACTAACCGTTCGGGTTATACGCTTTAAGTACTAATTACTCCAATGGATTAGGAATTGGGAAGGTTGAATTAAAGGAAGTGAACCCGCATTTAGCGTGGAGAGAGAGTGGAAAACCATTTAGGAACCCCCCCAGTTCACCCGACCGGGATTCGAACCTCGATCTCCCCGTCCTCAGCAGTCGAGTTTCAACACGACCAGCGCGTTAGCCAACTACGCCACCGAGGCGGGTCATATATTATTACTACGAGAGTTTAAATATATGATGATTGTAAGCGGTCGCAATAATTAATATAATTACATATTTACCCGCCTCGGTGGCGTAGTTGGCTAAACGCGCTTGTCGTGTTGAAGCTCGACCGCCGAGGACGGAGAGATCGAGGTTCGAATCTCGGTCGGGTGAACTGAGGGTGGTTTTTTCCTAAATGGTTTTCCACTCTCCCTCCACGCAAAATGCGGGTTCACTTCCTCTCATTCAACCATCCCAAATCACAATCTATTAGAGTAATTAGTACTTAAAGCGTATAACCCGAACGGATAGTGAGACGCGGTGCTAAATATTAATATTAACTAAATCTTTAAGCGATTCCTTTCGACAGTGATTCCAGGAGTATACGTAATCAATTTTTCAAATTTTTTATAGACCACCTCTGTGGTCTAGTAGTCATATTTCCTGGCTACATATCTACAGGTCCCGGGTTCGATCCCAAGCTCTTCCAGATTGTATGTATAAAGCAGTGGTTATGGAACGAGGCCAAACTCAACCTCGCGTGGACAAATTAGGAGATACTGGAATGAAAAAGTAGCTGCTCTTATCTAGAATACTGAGATTAACGGCCGGAGGGTTTGTTGTGCTTAACACATGACACCTTCTACCAGCTTAAGTGGGCACTATCTTCGCCAACAAATTGCAGCAAATTGTAGGTATAGTTTTATTGTGGGCCAACACAATGGTTTTCTTTCAATACACCAATAATGTGCCCAAAGTTTTAAAACATTTTTAAAAAGGAATGCCTTGTTTCCAGAAAATTATATTTTATTTCGACAGCAATTTCTCAAGTAACACCAAACTATTTAATTTTTTTTATAAATATTGATTTTAAGTTAGTGAAATTTAATCAAAATAGTTGATATTTGAGGGCTGTCATCCCAGAATTGATGAATGACGTGTCGACGTGCTCCCCCCCCCCCTCATCATCTGACGTTAGCTAATAGTGATCGTCAAACTCCTCACCCAGTATCCCCGAGCCTATGTTCCCGCCAAACTTGGAGCTGGTCTTCCCTTCCATCTTGAGGTACCTCCCCGGTCCCCCCCAAGGGCTCCGCCGGACCCTCTGGAGGACGTCGAGAACGTCTTCGTCCCACTCGTCGACTGGAGGGACCCCCCTCTTCTCCACCGGCCGGTGGTTCCCGTCTTGAGAGTGAGGCTCTGTTGAGATGACGGGGGAACTATTTGGACAGATGCGCTGAGCTTCTGGTGACTCTGCGTGACAGCAACAATAACAGCAACAATAACAGCAACAACAAATTGTTGATATTTAAATTTTTGTAATAACTAAAGCAGGATTTTGGTATAAATAAACTTTTAGAAAATTGGTAACCTGGTGGTCTAGGGCTAAAGTGTCAGACCTCTGTGCCGGGGGTCTTAGGTTCAATCCTCGGTCCCAGCACAGATTTATCTGATTGCCAAACCCTTTCTTCACCTCTGACAAGACGTGTATTAATCACAACTTGTGAATGTGTGGAATGACAGGCCTCCACCGTGGTTCGGATCCCACGTTAAACTGTAGGTCCTCCATTCCATCTCATAATCACCCTACCATTACACATTAGCGTAAGTGCGTGTAACTCAAACGGGTAGTAAGACGCGGTGCTAATAATAGCTTATCCTGATTCACCAAACCCTGGTGAGCGTTGGAATTACTCTGCCTAAGGAAAGGATATCCAAAGTACCAGGCGGGAATCAAACCCGGGACATTTGGGCACGTAGACTAATGCACTGTCCACTACACCCCGAGGCCAGTTATAGGTACCGATAGTATATCACAAAGTTGACAGCTGCACAACAGATGGCGTGACGTATGAATACATGAAAGTACCAATTCGGTGGCCTCATGGTTTAAGTCGTCACTCTCGCAATATTTAATAAACTGCCGATGACGTACAGATCAGAGTTCAAAACCCAGTTGGGTGTACTAAGATTGATTCTCCTTAAATAGTTTTACCTTCTCCCAGTACACAAATTTGGGTACATTTCCTCTAAATTCAACTTTTCTTGTTCCTTATACATTAGTGTAATTCATATGTTATATTATACCTGAATGTATAGTAAGGTGGGACGCTAAGAAAAACAAGTAAAAAAACGTAAAAGTAGATCTAGTAGCTTTTTCTAGCTTCCAGAGTGAAAGTAGATTTAGTAGATTTTCTATCAACCAGAAAAGGTTATGAAAGTATTGAAAATATTATTATAAGTCCTAATGATGTTTGTTTAAGAACTATTTATAAATTGTTAGTTTTGATAATGCAGTGAGCTAGTTCTTAGACAAAAATATGTGGATTTCAAAATAATTAAAATGTAGAAGACCTTATAATAAATAACGAGCATTGCAAGATTTATGAATTAAAATATTTTTATAAAACTGTTTTTATAGATTTTATATTCTATTTACAAATTCAAGAAACAAGACATAGTATATTACAATTTTCTTATATATTCGGTTATATTTATATGCACACATTTGAAAAGTTCTACAGATTCTGATAACACTAAGGCTGGCAGGGGGACGCAAGTAAAGGGCGGTGTTTTTGCACTTTTTATGGGTAACACATTTTTTTTTTTTTTATTTGCCAGAATAAATAAAATATTTATCCAGTACAAACATGTATATTAATTTTCTTCACATGTTGATATCAACAATTGATGAATATCTGTCATAAGCATGGTGGCACTATCTATTAAACTTTTTAAATGAAGATAAAAAGCTATAATTTAATTTCAAAATGACCTTGACCTTGACACCACGTGAAGACGTTTGTACTTGATCAATATTTTATTTATTTTGTCTAAAAAACTGCAAAAACACTGGCTTTTTCTCGCGTCCCCTTCTAGCCCACCTAAAGTTGTAGCCGAAGGGAGCGCGAATATTTTTACATTTTTTATAGAATTTAAATTTGTTGGCCAAAATAAATCAAATATTTTTCCAGTAGCAACATAGAATTTAGTTTTCTGCACACGATAATATCAAAAGATCTTGAATATCTGTCAAAGGTGTCCTGGAATTTTGTCAAAACCTTTTATCTTTATTTAAAAAGTTTTGACCAAATTCCAGGACACCCTTAACATATATTAAAGATCTGTTGATATTATCGTGTGCAGAAAACTAAATTCTATGTTGCTACTGGAGAAATATTTGATTTATTTTGGCCAACAAATTTAAATTCTATAAAAAATGTAAAAATATTTGCGCTCTCTTCTAACCCACCTTAAGTAAAAACAAGCTATTATTATTATAATTATTATTATTATTAGCACCGCGTCTTACCACCCGTTAAGGTTATACGCACTTACGCTAATGTGTAATAGTAGGGTGATTGTGATATGAAATGAAGGACCTACAGTTTAACGTGGAATCCGAACCACGGTGGAGGCCTGGCATTCCCCACATTCACAAGATGCCTTGTCAGAGGTGAAGGAAGGGTTTGGTAATCAGATAAATCTGTGCAGGGACCGAGGATTGAACCCCGGCCGCGAGCACAGAAGTGTGACACCTTACCCCCTAGACCAAAAACAAGCTAATGACAGTATCGCGTCCCGTCTTCCAAGAGACAATCAGTTTTCTTACCAATGATTTGATGGCTGCGAACCGTTCTAGATACACAGATCAGGATCACAATAGTGGTCAGCAAAAATATCGGTAAATCTTCCATGGCTAAGTCATCCTGGAATTGATTAATGATGTAGTATTATAATGATACAAATACATTCTATTTTCGGTGCACTAACTGCATAGTTGATACTCTTATTATGGTTTTATGTTTATAACAGATAAAGAGGAAAAGTGAGGCAAGATAAAGGAAGTGTTAAGAGGGGTTACGTTAGATAGATACACAAATAACGTAATACAAGTTAATATACAGTAGCCCCATGGTTTCTTTGGTGCTGACTGACAGCTCACAGCTGACTTCTGACAGTCAACATTTAGGTATATACCTAAATTTTGACTGTCAGAAGTGACAGCAACTAAACACGTGTTTTTGCAGATAATCTGGTTCAGCGTAGGGATACGTAATTTGCTCTGGTAACTTTTTAAAGCTGTCATAAGTCAGCTGTGAACTGTCAGTCAGCACCAAAGAAGCCATGGGGCTAATGTAGATATAAAAATACAGTCTTGCATTTAATGTGTGTACAATCTAATATTATAACTCTAACTCGATTGTAAAAATAATCACATCGACCTCGGTGATCTTGGGGTAAAGTCCTCGCCTAAGGACCCCATTCTATGCTCGTGGGTTCGAGCCCTGCCGGGGTTGACCAGCAAGAAAATATTCCATTTTATAATACTCTCTTAGCGTCACTGATACCCGCTTCAGCGGCCGCATGGTCTAAGGCGTTACTCTCACAGTAGAATAGAATGCCAATGACGGGGAGATCGAGGTTAGAATCTTGGTCGGGTGAACTGGGGGCGGTTTTTCCTAAATGGTTTTCCACTCACCCTCTCTGCCCTAATTCAACCTCCCCAATTCCTAATCCATTAGAGTAATTAGTACTTAAAGCGTATAACCCGAACGGGTAGTAAGACGCGGTGCTAAATATTATTATTATTATTATTTATGAGACGAGAAGTAAAACAAATGAAAGCGATGGATTTATGTTTAATTTAAAGCTATAATCCTGCATTATATGGATACATTTTGAAGGTGTATCAAATAAAATATACATAAAATATACTGTCATCGGTGAGCACGCGGAATAAGGTGTTGACCTAGTTTGGTCTCGTTCAGAAGTGGAAAGAAGGTAAGGGTTCGAAGTTCGAGTCTATCTAGGGTGAGTTTTCTTAACCAGTTATATATTTTCCCTCCTTTGTACATACTCACGTTGTAGAAAGTTTAAGTAAATGTACTCTCATTTGCGTGGAGAGAAAATTTAAAACCAGCCAAGAAATATATATATTTCTTAGCTAGTTTTAAATTAATATATATATAATCTAAGAGATAAAATAATGAATACCAGGAAAATTTATTTCGTAAAGGCTACCGAAGAACTTCCAGGGTAACATTCTAAATAAAAATTATCTCCGTTCCATTTTATGACATAATAATATTTATAGCTATATAGTAAATCGTGAAAAGTAAACTTAATACGAGTAAAACTAAAAATATTATCAAAGATAAGCGGATAAGTAGTTAAAAAGCCCGAATGGGGTCGTAAAAGCGGTACCAAGCGATCCAAACGGGCAACGTTAAAATTACAAAGTGATCGCGTTGCGGTGATACAAAGTTTTAGCGCGTGCGTAGAAGATACATAGATGTTCGCTTCAACGCCATCCAAAGCTATCATCATAATTAGTTTAACTTTATTAATAATAATAATATTTAGCACCGCGTCTTACTACCCATTCGTTTTATACGCTTATGTAATAGGAATTTGGAAGGTTGAACATAGAGGAAGTGAACCAACATTTGCGTGGAGGGAGAAAGGAAAACCATTTAGGAAAAAAATCTTCCAGTTCACCCGAGCGAGATTCAAACCTCGATCTCCCCGTAGGAGGAGATCTATTCTACTGCGAGAGTAGTGCCTTGGACCATATGTATAAATATATATATAGTATATAATATACTATATACATATACTAAATATAATATATACATATACTATATATAATATCCTATATATATACATTATATATAGTGTATACTTGATATACAATATATTATATATAGTATATATTATTTATTGTATATATGTAGTATATATTATATTATAGTATATATACTATAAAAGAGTATATATGGTACTATATATAGTACAATATTTATACTTCTATCTACTATACTATATATATACTATGTATAGTATATATTATATAATAAGTTGACTTTACAACGTAGTTGGTCATGAGAAATTTCTGTTCATAGCTTAGTAATTACTACTAATTACAGTCCGTCCTCGTAAATATGTGGTTTGAAGGGTCCACCGCAAAGCTGGAGGAAGTGACGGAGAGCTACTGGCCTCCGGGTATCACTAAGGAAGATACTGCCCAATCTTTATAGTAAGGCTCTCATCTGACAAATATACAATTTACCAGACCTACTTTCACGTATTTCATACGTCAAGTCATAATATATGCAGCGGTCACTTTTGATAGATATTACATATACATTGGAATCTGGACAATTCGAACTTGGAAGGGATCAGGAAAAAATTCTAACTATCTAAAAATTCGAATAAAATAAGTATCTTAAAATTAATTCCACTTTTCCGCTTCCTTTATCGCCGCGACTTTTTGGGCCAAAGTTAATGATTTATAGAGGACTGTGGTTTGGACAGTGACATCACGATACACACACACACACACACACACTCATAAACATTACTAAACAGTATGTACTAATCTAAACTAAAACTAAACAATAAAACACAAAATAAACTCGCACGTCACAAGAATATCGCTACGACCTAATCACTAATAACAGTGCACGTAACCGCTTGAGAGGTTCGATCTTGACTAATGGAGTACAGAACTGTACGTGTAAATAAAGACATATGGGATGAAGGGGAGGGGTGTGAAGAAGGGTACTGACCGCATTCCAAAGTCACCCCCTTTGTTTCCGAAAATAGAACAACACGGCACCACAACTAGAAGTAGGAAATCAATAATGCACAGTACATTACAGCTTACGAAAAGTTTGAATTAACCAAAACCAAATCCGAGTCATCCACGATTTTTTTTAACATTGTTTTAATACAAAATTCACGGGACTGGGCGAAAAATTCGAATTAAAGACGATTTCTTATTACGAAATTTCGGAATTAGTCAGGTTCGACTTTACCTATAAAACGACAATATTAATATAGTAAAATATTACCAATACTAAACACAGACCGAATTGTTTATATTTACTAAAAGTTTGGTCTTATTAAAGTTGGGACTATGATTTTGTTCTACTATACAACACGTAAATATCTACCCGTTAGGGTTTATTGTGTTCTATTAAGTTAATCTGTAATTATTGAGAGGATATACTCTTTTTGATTAGAAAAATTACGGTATTAACTCCAACATCGTCGAAAACCACTTTTTGCCAGCCACGTATGTTCTCTTTGGATATAGTCTTGACAGCACTCAATTTTAGAGTGGAGTTTAGAATTATTATTATTATTATTATTACTAGAACTACGTCTTACTACCCGTTCGGGTTATACTCACGCTAATGTGTAACTATAGGATGATTGTGAGATTAAGTGGAGGACCTACAGTTTAACGTGGAATCCGAACCACGGTGGAGGTCTGGCATTCCACACATTCACAAGATGTATTGTCAGAGGTGAAAGGAAGGGTTTGGCAATCAGATAAATCTGTGTCGGGACCGAGGATTGAAACCCGGCACTGTAGTTTAGAAGACCTATTGGAAGAATACTTGGAGGCTAAAGGGGTGGACTGGAGACGCGGGGTTGAGGGAGGAATATGAAGAGATTGAGAGGAACGGAAGAGGATGTGCCGGACGACCCGCAGCGTTGGATGATGTTGTTTATGATGAGTTTGTATATTATGACAAATATTTGTAACACCTAGCCAATTTATAATATTCATGGTGACCTGGCAGTCTAGGGGTAAGGTGTCAGACTTCTGTCCTGGTGGCCGGGGTTCAATCCTCGGTCCCGGCAAAGATTTATCTGATTACCAAACCCTTCCTTCACCTCTGACAAGATATCTTGTGAATGTGAGGAATGCCAGGCCTCCACCGTGGTTCGGATTCCACGTTAAACTGTAGGTCCTCCATTTCATCTCACAATCACCCTACCATTACACATTAGCGTAAGTGCGTATAACCCGAACGGGTAGTAAGACG
>CABEEJ010004451.1:50995-63951 GCA_901482245.1 Timema douglasi
CCACCTCATTACACCCTATCCCTATCTTGAGCTAGCTCTATCCATCCCACCTCATTACACCCTATCCCTATCTTGAGCTAGTTCTATCCAGTCCACCTCATTACACCCTATATTTTTCAGTTACATTCTAATGTTATTCTTCCGCCTGCGTCCAGTTCTTTCCAATGGTCTCTTCACATTGTATTTGTCAGTCAGTCCCCTGAACAAGGTTCTAGAATATCCCATTCACGCTACTTGTCCTGACCAACGTAATCTACGAGACTTGATTATTATAAACATGGTTTGTGATTATTACAGGGTATGTAATTATGTAACCTTATCCACTACCCAGTAGCCTCGTCCCTTTCCGGACCAAATATCTCTCCCTAAGCACCTTGTTTTCGAACACCCTAAATTGATTTTCGTCATGTAAGTTAAGAGACCAAATCTCACACCCACAGAGAGCAACCGGTAAAATTATTGTTTTTGTATATTCTTAGTTTTACATTCCTTGAATGGACGCGAAATTTCAACAACTTAGTGGCAGAGTATTAATATGCATTCACCTATTGTATTATTTTTTCAAATTTCCTATTTAATATCGTTATAACTAATTAAAACATATTCATAATTTTTTAAACTTATTAACCCTGTAAAATGATGTTATTCACAGCAATTTCTAAACACATGGCTATAATATAAAAAATAGTCCACTCGCTTTATTCAGATAGCTACAAGCACCATTTGGAAATAACTTCTTAAGAAGGGGCATATTTTTTGTTTGCATTTATTATATTTTGTTCCGTCCAAACTATTTCGCTTTTGGGCTACGGGTAACAAAGGCAGCGACCTAATGCACACACTTAGGTAATCATCACGCACGCTTACGGTACATGCGCGCTGGCTAGTGCGCAACTTCCGGTTGTATTTATGTAACCATTTGCTTTATAATAGTCGAGTGGCGATTAGTAATTTGTTTACCGACAGTGTTGCCAACTGTATGATATGGATACTACCTTTTATATGATTTCACCACGTGTACAATCCAATTTTAGGATATTTTCTAAAATAAATATCCTGTTACCATGCTATATTATTATTAGCATCACGTCTTACTACCCATTCGGGTTATACGCACTTACGCTAATGTGTAATGGTAGGGTAAATGCGAGATGAAATGAAGGACCTACAGTTTAACGTGGAATCCGAACCACGGTGGAGGCCTGGCATTCCCCACATTCACAAGATGTCTTGTCAGAGGTGAAGGAAGGGTTTGATAATCAGATAAATCTGTGCCGGGACCGAGGATTGAACACCGGACCCCCAGCATAGAAGTGTAAATAGTAAAGTATCAATTTATATAGTTGTTTTAAATTATTATTTTTGGCATTTAACAAACGAATAGTTTTGTGAACAGTAAACCTCGCTTCCTCCATTTACCTATAAATACTATCATCCAAATACTTCTCTTTAAATTACAAATTGTACATTTATACCATAATTATTACTCTTTGGATTTCCATTTGTTATGTCTCCTTTGTGTTAAAACTAAGACATAAAATAAATGAATAATTTATTCAGTAGAAAATAATATCTATGTAGAATAATCGTTGTTCACGTGCCTTAAGACGCTATGTAAAGTTCAATTTTTATTTTTAGATCCAAGCAAACTTGAATTAAATATATAAAATATTTTCTAAGTAAACTCGAAGTTTGAATATTTGTTGTTAATTATTTTGGCTATTTATATAATGGTATGCATTAAAACTTCTTAGAAATTTTTAATCGCACAATTTGTTTGTAATAGTTTGTTTAATTCCAATAAATTAAGCTAGCACAACTTAGAGTTCGATTAATCAGTTTTTCTCTCTATGAATATTATCTTATATTTTACAGCACATAACTCAGAATTACAATAATTCACCATAGTTGGCGAAAATTCGGAGCTGTCAAAGCCGGATTTATTTTTTTATTTTTTCGAAGCTAAGTAGAAATTTCAAATCCGCACACTCCTAAAAAAGTGTACAAATATTTTAACAAGACGTGCTAAGCCACGCTAACTTATTAACAAGACAGTAAAATGAAAGGTGTATGTTAGTAGTATTAATAATATTTTAAATGCTTGTATCAGAGACAAACACGCGGTGTGTGTCTTACTTAATCAGTGCTTCTAATGTAGCTGTAAATTGGCGGGGCGAGATAGACTGTCCCGCAGGGCATTCATGTAGCGCAGAATAAATTACATGTACAGCACATCTTACAAAAAATGGAGGGTTCTAGAATGTAATTGGATTGTATATCTGTGTGTATGTTTGTGTGTATATACGTACATATTTTTTTTAAAATTTATATACTATACGGTGACCTGGTGGTCTAGGAGCAAGGTGTCAGACTTCTGTGTTGGCGGTCGGGGTTCAATCCTCGGTCCCGGCAAAGATTTATCTGATTACCAAACCCTTCCTTCACCTCTGACAAGACATCTTGTGAATGTGGGGAATGTCAGGCCTCCACCGTGGTTCGAATCCCACGTTAAACTGTAGGTCCTCCATTTCATCTCACAATCACCCTACCATTACACATTGGCGTAAGTGCGTACAACCCGAACGGGTAGTAAGACCCGGTACTAATAATAATAATATAAGCTATAGAACGTTGTTATGTGACACTTTTATATAAAAAAATTAAATTAATATTATCTTTTTGGCCTGAATAGAAGCGTCTTCCAACACACACAAAAAAAATAACAACCACAGAAGCAATTTAACGGTTACATCGCACTTAAATTTTGAAACTTTTTCGCAAGTGTATCCAATCCTCATGTGTAACATATAGGAAACATATTTGGTTGCACATGTTAATAACTAAAAAAAGTAACGACAACACTAAACAAATCTCTACAATAAATTACTTACGTAAGTATCTTCTCGTTTAATTAATTTTTTTTATTCATTCGTTTCTTAGAAGTTTTAACGCCACCTTTTTTTTAAATTTATGCATTTCGATTCAAAGTCACGTTTTCTAATACTAACGAGATTCTTTGCTATAATTATCTTTCCTTATATTAACACTTTAATTTAGTATGAGGTTATTAAACAAATTATCTATCCTAAATAAAAAGGGTAATTAGCCATTTATGCGCGCATCAGGTAGCCCTTATATTTTTTAAATCTATTTACTACCCTCACTGGTGGTAGCATTGTCTAAGGTGTGAATCTCAAAACATTCTATATTGCTGGTGAAGTTCAAATCTTAACTGGGTAAGCTGGCGATAGTCACCCGCATCTAATATTAAATTTGGTTACCTGGTGGTCTAGGGGGTAAGGTGTCAGACTTCTATGCTGGCGGCCGGGGTTCAATCCTCGTTCCCGGCAAAGATTTATCTGATTACCAAACCCTTCCTTCACCTCTGACAAGACATCTTGTGAATGTGGGGAATGCAAGGCCTCCACCGTGGTTCGGATTCCACGTTAAACTGTATGTCCTTCATTTCATCTCACAATCACCCTACCATTACACATTAGCGTAAGTGCGTATAACCCGAACGGGTAGTAAGACACGGTGCTAATAATAATAATAATATTAAATTTGGTTCCCCCATACTTTCTCCAGACTAATATGGGTGGGATTCCTTTGAATTACCCCTTCAATTAATCTTTTACTAATCCATCCTTTGAATGTAATTTTATATTCAGTTTGGGTTATACGCATGTATTAATTACGTTAAAGGCATAGGCACGAGAAAGATAGAATATCAAGAGAAAATATTATTTATTTAGTTAGTTAGCTATTCAACATGTGCTTTCTAAACCAACTGATTATATCAGCACACGAGAATTTCTATGAGCGAGAGCGAAAGTGCCTACCAATTTTGCCGGGAAAGTTATTTTCCCATAACTTCCAGGGTTATTTTACATACCACAACCAACATGGGACCAATGGCTTTATTTCCCCTCCAAAGGAAGTTGTGCTACGGATTTGTATCTATCCAGAAAAATCCATCAACCCCAACTGGGTTTGAACCCACGAGCACCGGGTCCTGAGGTGAGCACTTTACTTCAAGCGTATTGTGGTCGATTAAAGGAAATTATCTCAATATTTTAGTGTTGGGAAGGGGGGGGGGGGAAGTGGGAGACAATTTAGAAAAAATCCCCCCCCACCCCCCAAATTACACCCGACCGGGATTATAACCTCAATATTTCCATCATCGGCAGTCTAATATACTGCGAGAGTAGTGCGTTAGACCACGCGAGTAGTAATATTACTATTGTGGCTACAATGTGTAAAAAAACTAAATTAAACATATCTACTAAAGCAATATTCTATTTATTTTTGCCGAAAAGGTTTTTTGCCATAACATTTTTTTTATAAATTTACCTCTGATCACGATTTCATCCACACGGATCCCATTACACTTATTTGACCACTTTTTGCACTTGCAAGGTCAATGACATATATTTTGGAATACACCTTGATAGTTTGAGTCCACTGACATGGATTTTTTCCACACATTGTACTAAATCAAAAATAGCAATAAACCAACTAAATCAATAATAACAAAAACCTGACTAAATAAATAGGAACAAAAACCCAACAATATCTATAATAGCAATAATCCAACTAAATAAATAGGAACAAAAACCCAACAATATCTATAATAACAATAATCCGACTAAATAAATAGGAACAAAAACCCAACAAAATCAATAACAATGAACCGATTAAATCAATAAAAGCAATAACTCTAATAAATCAATAATAACAAAAAACCATAATAAATCAATAATAACAATAAACTGACTAAATAAATATTAACAAAAACCCAACAAAATTAATAATAACAACAATCCGACTAAATAAATAGGAACAAAAACCCAACAAAATTAATAATAACAACAATCCGACTAAATAAATAGGAACAAAAACCCAACAAAATCAATAACAATGAACCGATTAAATCAATAAAAACAATAAATCTAATAAATCAATAATAACAAAAAACCATACTAAATCAATAATAACAATAAATATTATAAATCAATAATAACAATAAACTGACTAAATAAATAATAACAACAACCTAACTAAATAAATAGTAACAACAACCCAACTAAATTAATAATAACAACAATCCGAATAAATAAATAGGAACAAAAACCCAACAATATCAATAATAACAATAATCTGACTAAATAAATAGGAACACAAACCCAACTATATCAATAATAACAATAATCCGACTAAATAAATAGGAACAAAAACCCAACTAAATTAATAATAACAACAATCCGACTAAATAATTAGGAACAAAAACCCAACAACATCAATAATAACAATAATCCGACTAAATAAATAAGAACAAAAACCCAACAAAATCAATAATAACTATTATCCGACTAAATAAATAGGAACAAAAACCCAACAATATCAATAATAACAATAATCCGACTAAATAGATAGGAACAAAAACCCAACAATATCAATAATAACAATAATCCGACTAAATAAATAAGAACAAAAACCCAACAAAATCAATAATAACAATAATCCGACTAAATAAATAGGAACAAAAACCCAACAAAATCAATAACAATGAACCGATTAAATCAATGAAAACAAAAACTCTACTAAATCAATATTAACAAACACCCAACAAAATCAATAATAACAATAAACTGACTAACTCAATAATAATTAATAACAATAACTTGGTTCGGTGGCTGCGTGGTCTAAGGCGTCACTCTCGCAATAGACTAGACAGCTACCAATGGGGATTTCAGCGTTAGAACCCGGCTGGGTATAGTGAGAGGAGTTTTCCTAAACGGTTTTCCACTCTCACACCACGGAAATGCGTGTTCAATTCCTATAAATTCAATATTCTTTATCATCGGTGACCTGGCGGTCTAGGGGTAAGTTTTCAGACTTCTGTGATGGCGGCCGGGGCTCAATCCTCGGTCCCAGCACAGATTTATCTGATTACCAAACCCTTCCTTCACCTCTGACAATACATCTTGTTAATGTGAGGAATGCCAGGCCTCCACCGTGGTTCAGATTCCACGTTAAACTGTAGGTCCTCCATTTCATCTCTAAATCACCCTACCATTACACATTAGCGTAAGTGCGTATAACCCGAACGGGTAGTAAGACGCGGTGCTAATAGTAGTAATATTCTTCATCCTCATATAATTGGAATAGTTAATAATAATAATATGTATGTGTATACCCGGACGGGTAGTAAAATATGGTGCTAAATAAAAAGTCATCAAGTGACTAAACGTCGCTAAGCTGTGAAGTTGAGTGAACTGTTTGGAGAAGGAAACTTAACTCACCGTCGTGGATTGGTTAGCTAGGTAGACAGATTTAAACTGAATGTAACGTTGTGACGAACATGCAATCTCTAAGTTTTAACTATTAACTATAGCTGTTGTAAAAACAGCTGTGAAGTAATTAGTGAGAGGGATTTTGGACGGAGCATTCCACCATGACGAGCAGTAATGAGAAGACCTGTCATGACGTTTAAATATGTGTACAATACCATATTCATATGAACAGTCTTTTAAAGAATTGGTGACCTGGCGGTCTAGAGGTAAGGTGTCAGACTTCTGTGCTGGCAGCCGGGGTTCAATCCTCGGTCCCGGCACAGATTTATCTAATTACCAAACCCTTCCTTCACCTATGAAAAGACATCTTGTGAATGTGGGAAATGCCAGTCCTCCACCGTGGTTCGGATCCCACGTTAAACTGTAGGTCCTCCATTTCATCTCACAGTCATCCTACCATTACACATTAGCGTAAGTGCGTATAGCCCGAACGGGTAGTAAGACGTGGTGCTAATAATAATAATAATTTAGATTAAGTCTACCCACATTTACGTGGAGAGAGAGAGAGAGAATGGGGAACCATTTATGAAAAACCACCTCCAGTGCACCTTACCGGAATAGAACCCGGATCTCCCCTTCATCTGCAGTGGGGTCTATTGCTAGAGGATCGCGTTAGACCACGCGGCCACCGGAGCGGGTGTAAGGGTGAGTGTCTCTTCCTTCCTTGAGTGATCGTTATCTCGTCTCATCATAATCTCATCAGCCGAGGAAGGTTATAAAGAAAGTTCCGACCAACGTGTGGCATTTTGAATGCTAGCTTCCTCTTGGGGACCTTTTGTACCGGAACCTTTGTTATCCGGCACTCCCGCCAGTCGTGCTAGGGCTGCTTCAAAACTATCTACTGTGGGTGCCAGTGGGAACACTGGCTAAGGCGACAGTCTCGTCGTGTCTAGTTTATGGGGATCGAAATTCTTGGGTTCCGATCCCTGAACGGGTTTGGGGAAACACGTTTGCCCAAAACCATTTCAACCTGTACATTCTCGCGTATAACGTCATGGGCTGTGTCATTTTCTGGAACTGCGTTCTTATTGTCTTAGCTCAAACTCCTTTTGAACCTTTGCCTACAACCACCATTTGGCATATGTATAAGAAAGAAGGTTAAGAAAACTACAAAACTTCATATCTCAAGGTAAAAAAGAAAAGCTCGCTGATAGTTATTTTATTATTATTATTATTATTATTAGCACCGCGTCTTACTACCCGTTAGATTTGTACGCACTTATGCTAATTTGTAATGGTAGGGTGATTGTGAGATGAAATGGAGGACCTACAGTTTAACGTGGGATCCGAACCACGGTATCCGAACCACGGTGGAGGCCTGGCATTCCCCACATTCACAAGATGTCTTGTCAGAGGGTGAAGGAAGGGTTTGGTAATCAGATAAACCTGTGCCGGGACCGAGGATTGAACCCCGAACCCCCAGCACAGAAGTCCGACACCTTACCCCTAGACCACCAGGTCACCTGATAGTCATTTAAACAAATATGTTTTAAAAGTCGTTCAAAATGAACACTTCCACACCTTTTTTTTATATATTAATAAATCTCAAAATATAGGGTTTTTAAGGACAAAGAGTCCTGTTGCAATCTTTTATCTTTATGTCAGTGTGGCCCGTATTTTTAAATAACGTATTGTAGAGTTAAATATTGTATTATAACTGAAGGTCTGCGAGGCAATTTCTCGCTTACCGCGGCGGCCCCCTTAAGAGCCGATACAACGAACTATTAACCGAGATATTAGCACACAAGATTGTGCTGGAACCGGAAGTCATCTCAAAAAGCTGTTTCTCGCTTCCTTCGTTTGACATCAGTGAAATTATGGGAGATTCAATTATGTTTTCAATTAAAAATATTTTTTTGATGCCGTTTTATTTATTTTTAAAAGATGGTAAAATGTTTTCACTGGTTTCAATTCCATTGTTTTATTGATCAGACTACGGAAAACCACACCACGATATTATGTCAGGTTCGAGATGTATTACCTACCTGATTAACCGGCCCCGTGATGTAGTGGTCAGTGCACCTGGTTGCGAGCTTAGGGGTCCTTGGTTCTATTCCCGGTTGGTACCTTGGGTATTTACCCCGAAAGGAGAACTAACCCAACGGTCACCAGGATTTGGTTAGTTATGTTTAAGTGTTTCCCCTGATTCTACTCCCTCATACTTACTATCACCCTCATACCCACTATCACCCTCATACTCACTATCACCCTCATACTCACTATCACCCTCACAATCACTATCACCCTCACACTAACTATCACCCTCATACTCACTATCACCCTCATACTCACTATCATCATCATACTCACTATCACCCTCATACTCACTATCACCCATCATACTCACTATCACCCTCATACTCACTATCACCATCACCTCATCTCATCAGGACATAGAAAGGATGTAATATTAGTACATTAGGACGTCCCCTGGACAACAGTACATTAGTACATTAGTACTTGCTGATATTTCCACCACTTGGCTACGAGTGATGTAGGTCAGACGAGCAATAGTACTATATTACCTGCCTACACTAGCTGTTACTCTTGGGGTGAGACTGACTTTTAAACAATCCGCCGAGTAAACTTAATCTACCAACGAAAGAGGAAGCAATGCCGATGCGTGTCTGAAAGTTCTTCACTTTTATAGCAGCGACTCAATTTGACCGCGGCTTCTTTACCTAACTTTTAATTACACTATTCTTCGCACGGCACATTAACGTGAAGGTGCCATTAAAGTACTTGGGTGACGGTTATTATTCGATTATGATGTGAAATCTTGAGCCAACGTATGATATTTGAACGTATAAGTCTTTCATGAGGAAAATTTACAGTCGGAGTCTGGAATTATATTGCTACTGAGGTCAGTACCACTTTCATAGCTTTCCCGGACCCTTTCTGAAAGAATCTGTCGGTTTGAATCCAGGGAAGGTTGAAGTGATGCGAAATCAGGCGATGACCCATCCCGATGGCCGCATGGTCTAACGCGTCACTCTCGCATTAGACTAGACTGCCGATGACAAAGATATTGAGGTCCGAATCTCGGTTGTGTGTTCTGAGGATGGTTTTTTTTCCAAAATGTTTTTCACTCTCCCTCCACGCAAATGTGATTACACTTCCAATATCTATAGCCTTCCTAATTTCTAAAATCATTAACTTAATTAGTATATAAGAGTATTACCCAAACGGGTGATAACACGTGGTGCTAGAAAAAGTAATAATAATAATATTATTATCATCACTGCGTCTTACTACCCGTTCGGTTTATACGCACTTACGCTAATGTGTAATGGTATGGTGATTGTGAGATGAAATGGAGGACCTACAGTTTAACGTGGAATCCGAACCACGGTGAGAGCCTGGGCATTCAAGACATTCACAAGTTGTGATTAATACACGTCTTGTCAGAGGCGAAGGAAGGGTTTGGTAATCAGATAAATCTGTGCCGGGACCGAGGATTGAACCCCGGACCTTCAACACAGAAGTCCGACACCTTACACTTAGACCGCCAGGTCACCCAATAATTAATAAACCCTGTTTCTACATTTCTGGGACAAGTGTTCTAACAGATCCTCTAATCTTGCTTGTCCCCAGAATTTTGTAAAGTTTATTGACACCCCACCCTCCCCGTCAAATCTAAGCACAACTACAGTAGCCCCATGGCTTCTTTGGTGCTGACTGAAAGCTATGAAAAGTTATCAGACCAAATTACGTATCCCTACGCCGAACCATATGATCTGCAAACATATGTGATTAGCAGCTGTCACTTCTGACAGTAAAAAATTAGGTATATACCTAAATGTTGACTGTCAGAAGTCAGCTGCTAGGTGTCAGTCAGCACCAAAGAAGCCACGGGGCTACTGTACATACACTTGACAACCAACGTCAAACGTCCCTCCCAAAATAGTGGCCACTTTTTGGTGTCCACTCTGTCGCCTCCGAGCGAGTTGAGAATGTCATCATCCATTACTTCTGGGCGGGCCCAACTTGTTGACACAAAACTTTAAAAAAAAAAGAAGGGAAAGGCATGAATAAAATGTAACTGTCATTATTATTATTTTTTAATAAGAGAAGGTCCCACTTGATGCGACATTATTTTAACCATTGTGTTTACTTTACTCAACAATTTTTGAGCAATATTTTCCTGGTTCAAGAGGTAAGTTTGGTTGTTTACTTTACAGTCTCCATTCATTGTTTGAAGGATTGTCCTCAAATTTGGCAACAGGGGAAGAGAACCAAAACCTGTTTCGGTGGCCGCGTGGTCTAAGGCGTTACTCTCACAGTAGACTAGACTGCCAATGACGGGGAGATTCGAGGTTTGAATCTAGGTAGGGTGGACTGAGTGTGGTTTTCCCATTCTCTCGCCAAGCAAATTTGGGTACATTTCGTTTAAATATAACCTTCCTAATCTCTAACATATTAATGTAGTTAGTATATGAGTGTATAACCCTGACGGTTAGTAAGATATGTTGCTAATATAAATATATAAATATATAGTGTAACGTGGATAGTTCTAACTATCCGAAAATTCGAATAAAATAAGTTTCTTAAAAGGAATTCCACTTTTCCACTTCCTTTATAGCCTCTAGTTTTTGGGCCTCAGTTAATGATTTATAGGACTGTGGCTTGGACAGTGACATCACAATACACACACACACACACATAAACATTACTGTACATTATGTACTAAGCAATACTAAAACCAAACAACAAAATAAAATAAGTTCAAACGTCACAAGAATATCGCTACGACATAATCACTAAGAACCGTGCAAGTAACCGCTCGAGAGGTTCGATCTTGACTAACGGAGTACTGATCTGTACGTGTAAATAAAGACTTATGGGATGAAGGGGAGGGGTGTGAAGAAGGGTACTGACCGCATCCCAAAGTCGCCTCCCCTGTTTCCAAAAATAGAACAACACGGCACCACAACTAGAAGTAAGAAAACAATAATGCACAGTACATCACAACTTACGAAAAGTTCGAACTAACTAAAACAAAATTCGGATCAACCACAAATTTTTAACATTATTTTAATAGAGAGAAAAATTCAAATTGAAGACCATTTCGAATTACGGGATTTCGAATTAGTTAGGTTCTAATGTATTTAAAATGTCGGGTTATTTCTTTCGATAAGGATTCCTTGAGTTGTTTGGAACAGATTTTTATCATTTTTTTTATGAAAGCTTATACACCAAGTCTTGGGGGGGGAAAAAAAAAATCCAAAATGCTCAAAAGGGGGAGTTGTTAATTTGGGATTTAGACTATAATTGAAATATTATGTCTTCATTAAATACGCTTCTGTCCCAGAACTGACTAACACATAGATATATTTTAAATCAATTTATCAAATTTAGACAGTAGAAGAGCTACTGGTTTAATGTTTAGCAATGTGGAAGTCCAATGGCTAAATGATTTTGTAATAATGGAAATTTATAAAAATAAAAAAATAAAAATTAATGAGTGCAAATTTAAATAAGAATGCCCACCTAGGAAATGAGGAATATGTTGGAAGAATTAAATGTAAAAAGGTGACAATTTTGTACTTTATTCGGTCTTTTATAGTAAAAGTAGTCACATATATTTTAACCCAAATTGAGTAATAGTTTGGCATTGTTGTCTTTATCAAACAAAAAGACATGAGGGAATATACTTTAAACAAACACTTAACTACTCCATTCAATTTTAAAATTAATTATATTTGTACTTATTAATTTATTTTTCCTTCTTTATTTTTATGTTTTGCAATTTGACTAGTTTTTTTTTTCCTTCGCCACAATGTAGAATCAATATGTTACAGAAATATTTCAAAATGCCCCACTTTCTTGGAAAAATATGTATATGGCTTATGTCTTGACAAAGGATTAAGATTTTGTCTTCAAAAATCTGGAGAGCTTAATTATCGAGGGTGTTTTTTTCCTAACTTGATTTCCCACTCTCCTTCCACGAAAATGTGGATATATTACCTCTAAAATGCTTCCTTCCCCTTCCCTACCCCATTAGAGTAAATATCATAAATGCGCATAGCCTGATAAAAAAAAAGAGATCCTACACAGGCTAAGATAATCTCAGGATATTCCTTGAGACAAATATTATTCTTTTAACGCGCTTTGTCCAAGTACCTTCGTGTTTCTAACACATTGATGCGGGTGTTGGGTGGTTTATTTGGGGATGTAGAGAAGATGAGAAAAGGTCGGTTTTTTGCAGGCTTTTTTTTTATCAAAAGAAATCAAATATTATACTACTATAAAGCCACACGGCTGACTCAATCACTGACATTAATTTTTACCCACTTCAAGATGAAATAGAAACTTTAAATTTGGCAAATTTATAGCTTCTAGCCTGTAACCGACGGGAACATTCAAAAAATAATAAGTTTTAACCCCCGAAAAAAATTCAAAGTGGCGGAGCAACTTTAAAGTCAGTGCTAATCTTTTTTTTGGAGGTCTCTCGTGGCTAAACGGTAAGACCTATCAAAAAATGGCTTTGGAATTACATTAGTTTACATCCACTTATAGGTGACCTGGCGGTCTAGGGGTAAGGTGTCAGACTTCTATGCTGGTGGCCGGGGTTCAATCCTCGGTCCCGGCACAGATTTA
>CABEEJ010004452.1:4479-16855 GCA_901482245.1 Timema douglasi
TATCTTGTGGTAGTGTACCTCCAAGCACGTCTCTATCTTGTGGTAGTGTACCTCCAAGCACGTCTCTATCTTGTGGTAGTGTACCTCCAAGCACGTCTCTATCTTGTGGTAGTGTACCTCCAAGCACGTCTCTATCTTGTGGTAGTGTACACTCCAAGCACGTCTCTATCTTGTGGTAGTGTACAGTTGATGCTTGTTGAAAGAGTTGTCAGCTCCGGGTGGTCCTGCCTCTGGTTCCCGAACAAGGGAATGGTCCCCCTGTCCCGTCTTGTCTCAAACAGTCGGTAGTTAGGGTAACCCTAGTGAGAGTCACTAGTTCACATTGTAGTTCACATTGTGCACCCCCAGGTTGAGTGCTCCACTGGCCATATCCCGTGTCTCGGGGTGAGAACAGTCCACAGGGCCCGGACAGATGCACTGCGCATGCGCGTCACGCTCAACGCAAGGCAACCAACAACGAGGAAAGCCACGTGCTCCAATTCAGCGCGCGAAAACAAACAAACAAACAAACAAACAAAGCATTTATTTTTGTAGCCGAGAGGGTTAAAAAACCAACAAAAAACCTCGTTGTAACTGCGATTGGCCGAATGAAACGGGGGGAATGGGGGGGGGCCTGGCTAAGTGAAGTCCATTCATTTTTATGAATGCAATTTGTTTATATTATCTGGTGTGTAGGGAATTTCGCGGCTGGGAGCAAGGCTCAAGTTGGCAGCATTGCGGGATGCGCTCCATTGGGTTCAACATACCCGCGAGCTTATTCCTGTCGTTCAATCAGCGAGTAGGGTTCATTGGGCTCACTTGTGGCCGGCCCTCAGACACCCTCATAGCTGCGAGCTTATTCCTGTCGTTCAATCAGCGAGTAGGGTTCATTGGGCTCACTGGTGGCCGGCCCTCAGACACCCTCATAGCTGCGAGCTTATTCCTGTCGTTCAATCAGCGGGTAGGGTTCATTGGGCTCACTGGTGGCCGGCCCACAGACACCCTCATAGCTGCGAGCTTATTCCTGTCGTTCAATCAGCGGGTAGGGTTCATTGGGCTCACTTGTGGCCGGCCCACCAGATACCCTCATAGCTGCGCGCGCATCATTCACTCGGGACGACACAAAGTGTTTTAATTGGTTTGATTCTCAGCTCTGGTCCACTTTCTCTTCATTAAAAACAACAGATATATCTTTCTGGTGGGAGTGGGGATAGGAATCTCTTAGTAAGTGCACCTGCATTTGTCTAGAGAGAGTAAGAAAAACACGGTCAGGATTAAATAGTTTCCAAAACTCTCTTTGCCTAATTTAGGGCACATTTCTCTCAATTTTCTCCTTTTCCTCTTACCTTGTTTAGTGTAGTTAGAACCAGAAATAGCCAAGTGTAACAAGTCCACGGTCTCTAGTTCGAATACTGTCTCGATATATCTCATTGTGTGCTTGAAATAGTTTGTGTTTTGTGTTGCTGGTGTGATCTTTCCTAATTTCGATCAAGCTAGTGTGTAAGTCGTAAGTTGTTGATGCTTGTGTTGATAGTCTCATCCACGGAACAAAGGTTTCCTGTGGATACGAACAACAATCCGGAATATTCTTCTAATTACGGATATAGAGAATACATCTAATCAGAGCTACTGCATACAAGCTTTTATTAAAAATAAAAATATATTTTGTTTTACTTTCGTTCGAAAGACGAGGACACCAGTGTTCGTCGTAAGACCAACATCTCGCGAGTCCACGGAGCTTGAAGGCCTCTTCCATTGCCCGCTCCAAGGCCTTCCTTACGAACATTTTTTTTGTTGGTATCTCACGTAATCAAGTTTAAAACTCTCATTTAATGGTCAGTTTAATTGCAGCTGCTAGCAAAATACTAGAACCAAGAGAGGAGTTAATTGAATGAAGACATCAACTGGTGTCAAACAGGGACAGGATTCCGTTGTCTCTCGGGTCTGCGTCTGAAGACTGCTCTCTTCGGAGCTCATCATAATGAAGGGGGATTTTTTATTGTTAAGTGCTGTGCATCCATAGATCTAGAGCTAGAGTAGTTGGAGGCATCTGGAGCTGGAGTAGTTGGAGGCATCTGGAGCTAGAGTAGTTGGAGGCATCTGGAGCTAGAGTAGTTGGAGGCATCTGGAGCTAGAGTAGTTGGAAGGCATCTAGAGCTGGAGTAGTTGGAGGCATCTGGAGCTAGAGTAGTTGGAGAAACACTTGATCCCCTCCCTGCTATTATGGTCAGTACTCACCAGATGGCGCTGTGTTCTCCCCACCTGGCTCAAACGGTGGTTACTTCTATCCACTTGAATATATAGTTTTTTCCCCTCTACGTTCTTGACCTTCTGACATCCGACGTCCTTAGTTCGACTCCGTGTGATGGTGATGAGGTAGTCAGCTCTTGTACTCTGGAGTGGTAGAGAACACTAAGGGCCTACTGATGATAGTAGCCCTTCGAACTGAACCCAACTCGAGTGTTGCAGTACAGTATAGAGGGTCAGGGGTAGCAGACTATAGTGGTGTGGACGAGCTGCGTTGGTTCAAACAGTTTGTCCTTTGTTGGCCAATTGATTTACGAGATCACAGACAGACTTTCCATTCCTTGTATTTACAGTCCCGAGCCATGTATATACACGGACCTAGTAAATCAACCCAAGGACTACCAACCTATTCATATTACATTTCCTCGTCGCAATAAAACTTCTCTCAAGAGAAATCTAGAATCTTTTTAGCACCGTGTCTTACTACCCGTTCGGGCTACACGCTTATATACTAGCTATGCTGATATGATAAGGATGAGCGGGGTTGAATTTAGAGCGGGAGGTGTACCCGCAATTACGCGGAGAGAGAGTGGAAAAACTATCATCATCACAAAGAGAAACAACCCCGACTAAGCCTGTGATGTTGTGGGCTTAGAGCACAGCGACCGGAGTCATATTAAGACACAACGGGCGGCGGATCTTATGGACCGACAGATGCTGGGATCTACCGAACAAACTGTACCCATGCCTCTAGAAGTTTCCCTCTGGTATTTAGCTCAGAGCTAGTTGACCTGTTAGCCCCTTGTTGCTCCAAGCGGCGTTCTATTGGCCAATTACCCCTGAATGATGCCATCTTGAATGCACCTCCACTCTGCACTGTTACTTCCTCCTCATTTCTCAATTACTCCTCATCACATGTCCTTGAGGAGGATAATGGTCGAGTCACGGCTTCCGGGTTCGACCCTAGGGATTCTTTCACCACGACAGTTTAGTTTGTAAGTCGTGTGGAGATAAAACAGCTATATCCACTTTAAATACACCGTAGCTATAGGCCGTTTGAATAGATGGACCTAGGGAAGATGGTGTTACTCGCGACTGTACTGAGACAGTTCCATGTTCTTGGAACAGACTGTCCCTCATTGCAATCACCACTTTTACAGGAGCATTCAGGTTAGGTGGGAATAATTCAGCCTCGCGCACTTTTATAACACATGCTAGCGTAATTTTATTGTTTGAAACTTGGTAGTAGTGTTCAGTAAACAATCATTTGTTTTCTTCTAACTAATTACTAAATACAGTTCACTCTTCATAGGAAGACTGCTGGAAAAGTTATTAGATCCGTTTTCATGTTTTTATACGTCAAGTCACGTACTCTGCAGTTATTTTTGAAATATATTAGCAATAATATTATAGTAAAATGTTATTTTTTCTAAAAGGCTCGTCAATATTTTTATTGCTTTATTGACCTGTCTATAATCCGTAATTGACCCTAATTTAAGGGCACAGGTTGATAAAGAACGCTTTACCATTCGGCTGTAGAAACAAATTGTGAAAACCAGTTAAAAATGACAATTTGGAAATCCCCGACCAGAAATGAACCTGTAGACCTCTCTGAGCGCAGCATTTGTTGTTTATGACGTCACTGGTTTTTTTTTTCTCTACCCATAAGTCCTTTTAAAGTCAATTCGTTACTAAACGTATTTAAAATAATTGCCTCGGCGGGCGATTAAAATAAATACGTGCACCTGGCGAGTTAAGAACCTGATGTTTGTGTCGAGACCTCTTTGAAGCGACCATGACCTTGTCAAGGGAACATCTATAGACCTTGGTAATCTCGTCTTGTCTCGGGGGAGGGGGGGGGTTTCCCCCCACGAGTAGACGGGACTGGCTATCTATCTCACAGCCGCGACAAACGTGTCTTCTCGGGGAATATCTTAGTGACATTGAGGCAACTGTAGAAATACTGAGGCCAGCACCCTCCGAGCCTCGGGAATGTCTCGACGGCCCTGACCACCTCCGAGGCCACCGCGCCAGGCCTTCAACCGGCGACCTTGGAGCGCTGCCATCGCCTCACTCCTAGCCTTGTTCCTGAATGGCGCGCGACCCTCCTGGGGATCGAGTTGGACGAGTTTTCTGGGAGAATGCATCAGCATTCGCATGCAGCGAGAGAGAGAGAGCTTAAAGATAAACCCTGATGGTCACTTGGTACAATACAGTTCTCTTGACGGTCATCGACTATTGTGAGCCCAACGTCTTAGCCCGCGGGACAATCAACGTGTCGTCGTCCCGCTCGCCTGTAAACACAATATCGACTTGACTAGCTCTCTCTCTCTCGTTTGTAAGCGCGGTCAGGTGTTATCCCATCCTTGAGCGCCCCGGTCCACTGTAGATTACTCCCCTCTCACTTCCTGGTAGGCCATCACACCGCCAGAGGCGCTGCCCGCGGCAAGGTGAGCAACTCGCCTGGTAATATTGACACGTGAAGAAACAACAGGGGATTAGCTCATTTTACTGCCCAACACTGGAAATGTACTGTTGCGAAAGCTGGGACTCGTTTGTTTTTCTTTCAGAAAGTCGCTAGAAAAACCCCACGCAGCTCAGTAATTGTTTTTTTTTGTAAACACCGCTCGTGTGAGTTTGTGTTTTCGAGGCAAGTTGCCAGAGTCGTGGTTTGACTGAGGCGGGGCTTGAGGCATTTAGAGACTCTCTCGCCAGAGAGTACATTTACACTAACATCGATTATAATTACTACTTGGTATGTTACAAATAAACAGCTAGAAAAGTTACTAGGTTTACTTGCAAGTGTTTATATGATCTGTAGTTGGATAAGGTCAATTCGTAAGAAAATCAGGGTTTAAGGTCTTCTAGCTATTGTCTTGAAATGGTTCCATAATTTATGTCTTGGACTACGCTCTGTACGACTTCCTGTCATACTTCCACTTCTGGTGGCGTGAAGCCTCAAGTGGTTTGTTTTTGGCGCAAGGCTCACCTGGAACACTCAACTCCAATAGTAGTTGGAGTGAGACAGAGATCCCTCCGCCCCTGGTCGGAACTGGTGGTTTGCTTCTGACATCTTGAGCGCGTAGTTGGAGTGAGAACGAAGATACCCGCCTCCGGCCGGAAATGTAATAGTAACGTTCCGGAAAGCAGGAATGAAGTGTACTCCTATTGTTTCCGGATTAGAACACGCTTTCTGGTTTAAACTAACGCTACGTTATTATTATTAATAATAATAATAATAATACAACAATCGAAAAAAGAATGTTTCCAACCGCGTTCCTTAAAGGCTACATTATTTCACCTGATTTGTTCCAGACCACCAATATAATATGTTACACGCTGTGTATTTCTAGCACTTGGGGTCACGGACATGGACTGTGACGGAGCTATGAACTCGTCTACCACTAAACGTGTGTGTTGTTTGCAGACTGGCCACATCCGAACCTCCGTTGACAGTTTCTTCATCGAGCCCGCAGAGAACTGGCGGGACCACACCGCTCCTATCCTGCACGCCGTCTACCGTATGCCCACCGGCCTCAACAACAACGCAGACGACTCTTTGGTGCCTCACCATTGTGGTGTGCCTGGTGAGTTACTATGTGTCACATGATGTGGCAGGGAACATAGTGCCTTCTCTCTCTACCAACTTTGTAACTACAGCAAGTACATAGTAGGAAGAGCCTATTAGAAACTATAGCAAGTACATAGTAGGAAGAGCCTATTAGAAACTATAGCAAGTACATAGTAGGAAGAGCCTATTAGAAAGTACAGCTGTAACCCCCGCCCCCTCTATCATCACTCAGAAATAACAGACAGGGATGGTAACAAGAGTTATTTTATTCACGTAACAAACAACTCTATGAGACTAGTGAACCAGCTCAAAGGGTTAGGCGCTGAAAATCAGTTCAAAATGAGCATGCTTTATTGTTACCCACAAGTTTTATGAACCATAGAAAGTAATTAAAGTAAAAATTGGCATTATACAATATGAGAGAAGTAATGAAAGGTAAGTTCCAACGTGACAAGTTGGCAGGACTGTCTCGCACCAGTCATAACTACAGATAATCAACGTTTAATACTTGCAAGAATCCTACTCTCGCCCATAAATGGCGGTTCAAAACACACGATATATATTTTAAATCGACCTTCATAACAATCTCAGTTTGATATCCTTTGCCCTATCATAATTGTAATTTACGGGTAAATCCTAGGCATTAATAACCAATCAGGAACACAATTTTATAAATACAAAATAATTATCTAATTGCTCTTTTCGTAAGCTCTCAATTAGTTGAAACAATAACAATATGGCTCCATTAGATGACCGTCCTCCCAACTAAACAGGACTATATTTGAAAGCATCTGCCAAAACATCAAACTTTAATTTTGATAACGACTCCGCCAAGCGGCTTGTCCAAACATTTAATTAATACAGCGAAGTCTACAGTACACTCTTACCGGCTGTCGGCCCCATATTTAACTAACAAACAATACACTTTAAACATTACCAACAATATTAAAGACTCTCCCAATAAATAACAAGATGATTTCAATCCTACAAAATATTAAAATAAGTAGAGCCGACGAACGACACTATCAGCTAATAACCGTCCCAAATGGCCGGTACCCAAAGGGCAAAAAAAAAAAATCCACTAGGCGGATAAGCTAAAATTCCAAGTAAAAACACATAAACCAATTGTCTCCCAATGAGATAAAAACGGTTTGAACTAACCGTGCAATGATTTAAAATATGTCCATGGCTTTAGGAGCCCAAATATACTAAGTCCATTAGATGCAAATTCCATGTTAATAATCAATAAGTTTAAATTTTATAAGTCCAGAAACGATCATTTTGAATAAGTTAAAATAGTTTAGGTCCAAAGGGAATTTAGAATACTTTAACATTAATCAGCTTATGACAGCGTCGCTCACCTTGAAACCAGTATGTAATATGTGACTACATCACAGAATCCTACCATTATATATCCTATGAATCTACCACATGTTCTCAAGGCGTGGAAACAATAGGAGTCAGAGATGGGTAAGGGGTAGTACGCGTCTAGAACATACTGGGACATACCACACCTCTCCAGGCGCGTGTGGAAAGAACAGTTCTATGAGTTTGCCGAACACAACCGATAGAGCGCAGCGCGCTCGTGCATATCGTTCTTCTTTTTTCTTTTGGCGCGGCTCGGTACTCACGACGGGGAATGAACCATGGGCCTCATTCAGTCAAGTATTAAACAGTGCCACGATGTGTTGTGGAGTCGCGGTCTTGCTGAGATGAGTCAACTGGGGCCAGGGGTGTGAGTGAAACAACCTCTAATTGTTTACTTGTTGTAACAAGGTCACAAAACAAGTACATAGTAGGAAGAACCTATTAGAAACTACAGCAAGTACATAGTAGGAAGAACCTATTAGAAACTACAGCAAGTACATAGTAAGAAGAGCCTATTAGAAACTACAGCAAGTACATAGTAAGAAGAGCCTATTAGAAACTACCAACATGTTTTGTTGTCAACGTTAATAACACGAAAACAAGGAAATTGATCTAGTAGCTTGTGTAGTTGTCGAGTACTGGACTTCCTATAACTTCTCTAAATAGAGGTAGTGACCGAACCTAAGTGAGTTTTACAGAATCACAAGGTCTTGTTTCTCATTGCGATTACAACCACGCAGTTGATGACGGATCACTGGTGGAGGGGCATATACCTTACACTAAGATATCATATATTAGTGACATTTAAAAAATATAATTGTAAACGCTAATATCTTTATCTTGGGGAGTGGGAAGGTTACATTACATACACTGTACTCATCACAAGACATTGTATGGTAGATTATGGTGGACAGGATATAGCTAGCTCAAGATAGGGATAGGGTGTAATGAGGTGGACCGGATACAACTAGCTCAAGATAGGGATAGGGTGTAATGAGGTGGACTGGATATAGCTAGCTCAAGATAGGGATAGGGTGTAATGAGGTGGACTGGATATAGCTAGCTTAAAATAGGGATAGGGTGTAATGAGGTGGACTGGATGGAACTAGCTCAAGATAGGGGTTAGTGCAATACTGAACCTTCGGGTCGCTAATGCCATATATTAAGTAAGTAATAATCTAATGATGATGTGCCCCCTTAACCCTATTATTATTGTTATTAATACATTTTAAATATCTTGTACGTGACGTTAATTGTTGTAGAAATTGTTGTCACCCTCATCCTCAAGTTCTCGGTCCTGGGTTCAATAGACTTGAACTTATCAATCAATTGATCTGTCCACAAATTGATCTGTCAACCGTTCTCAGCATATTCTTTTCTTAGATGTCATCTCTGCTTGGGATAACATTCCAACTGAAAGATATCTCCTGGTTCGTTGTTCAAGGCCTCTTCATGGGTTCGCTGAAAGGAACTGAAACCAGACACACGTGATCCTCACCTGGGTGTGTGGTAGGTAGGTTTCAGGACCTCTTCACGGGCTCACTGAAAGGAACTGAAACCAGACACACGTGATCCTCACCTGGGTGTGTGGTAGGTAGGTTTCAGGACCTCTTCACGGGCTCGCTGAAAGGAACTGAAACCAGACACACGTGATCCTCACCTGGGTGTGTGGTAGGTAGGTTTCAGGGCCTCTTCACGGGCTCGCTGAAAGGAACTGAAACCAGACACACGTGATCCTCACCTGGGTGTGTGGTAGGTAGGTTTCAGGGACATCATCATGATTCCCACATGTGGCGGGGCCATCCCCTGTGCGTGTTCAACCAGGACACACACGCACACAGGGACCCTATATCGGTTTATGTTACTCATATGTCGTCATTTGGGAGCGTGTTCCTCCTATACACTGTCACTGCCAGCGTGGTCGACTGACGTGCTTAGCTCTGGACCAACACTGTCACGAGGGCTGGGAATTAAATGGTCTCCTACCAAGTTTTGTGTCATCGACTGTACCTCATCAGACCAACATTTGCGAGTTTGTATCAAGTCCCCACAAAGACCATGCTAGCCTAGTTAAGACTCTCTGTCAGTCTTAAGTCCCCACAAAGACCATGCTAGCCTAGTTAAGAGACTCTGTCAGTCTAAAGTCCCCACAAAGACCATGCTAGCCTAGTTAAGACTCTGACACCCCAAGAAGTGGCCGCGCTCCTTGTCCCTGGCACAGTTTCACGCGTGTGTATGTGCGTGCGTGCGGGCCTCGTGTCCTGACAGAGTGTGATTCGTGTGGGTTTGCTATTTATCTCGCGCAGAAATGGAAACTGGGGATATAAAATGCACGATGCGAAAATAACTTGTTGTTGTAAAGGTCGATGTTTACGTGTGATACGAGGGAAAGAACACAAATAGACATAATTACTCTAATTAACACATTATCCTAATGAGCGGCTAGTTCCCACACCGAGCACAAGGCAAACTTATATTTAGAAGACAAGCTCTCCACACAGTGTTCATATAAACAGGTATACTTTGTTCAGGGTATTAAAGTTCACTATATGAACACACCTGTAATTTCAGCACACGTCTCACAAACTAACTTAATTCTAGAAGAAACGTAGCCTCCGGCTCATCAATGTTGGTGATCATTTAGCCCGGGCGGGCCCATCAGTTCACTAGACAGACGTGCTCTGTACTGATATCAATAGTACGACCCGAGACTGCCATCATGGAACATATCAACAGGAAGGGCCAGTGGTGTGCGCCTGTGACCACACTAACCCGCCACACACCACTGCTCGCCGGGTGGTGGATACCACCAAGACAACATATTAGTTTGCTTTATTTAACTTGGTAATACTCTGGTGGAGCTGTCACTCAGTACGATTAGTACGATTAGTACGATTAGTACGATTAGTGCTATTAAAACATTCTGTTAGTGCCAGGACCTGTCACAGGGGATTGTTTGTATTGGTCTGAGGAACAATTGTCCAATTGAGGACCGGAGACAATATTGTCTTATTACCAGGACATGTCAGTCTAGTCTTTTCTAATTTACTGGTGCTGGAAACGCTGTGGTTCGAGCCCCGGTCACGGGAATATTTCTTATAGATTATACATCTCTCATCTCTTCACCATTAATGTATGTGGGTAGTGAGGATGGGTGGTAGGACAGTGAGGAATAGTTTGATGTAACCATCCAGGTGTGAAGGAACACATCACCGCGGTTCTCTAGCCAAGCAGTCTGGCCCGGTCTGGGGCCAGGCCCCCCGGCTAAACACCTGACTGTCCACAACTACAATCTAACCAGTAGACTCTGTGCGCGCCTTACAAGGACTTGCGACTGGCCTGAGAGCAACAACCGACCAACCCACTCCCTTCTGACACTTGCCTATAGTCGTGTGCTACCGCGTCTTACTACCCGTCCGGGTTATACGCACTTACGCTAATGTGTGATGGTAGGGTGATTGTGAGATGAAATAGAGGACCTACAGTTTAACGTGGGATCCGAACCACGGTGGAGTCTTGTTATTCCACACATTCACAAGATGTCTTGTCAGAGGTGAAGGAAGGGTTTGGCAATCAGATAAATCTGTGCCGGGACCGAGGATTGAACCCCGGACCCTCAGCACAGAAGTCTGATACCTTACCCCTAGACCATCAGGTCACGGTACTTACTGACTGGGGGGTATTAACTCTCCTTAGCGCTCTGTTGGAGATTATAAACTAACCGTGGACTAGAATCTACTAGTTAGTATAGTACTGATCCTCACTGAACGTTTGATTCACCAAAATTACACACACATCAGGATAGGAAGGATTTGTGATGCAGTTTTATTTTAATTCACGTCAAATTGGCCATGTGTTATTAGATGACGAGCATTTGACCTTGGGACGTGTGTCTGTGCCAACACTAGCTCACACTAGCTCAATGACTTACAGAGCTAGTAGGCAAGTCTGACTGGTCCGTACGTATCTCGGCCAGATTGTCGCGATATTTCTGTTCTCTCTTGAACGGCTCCATCAGCCAAGCACATTCGCAGATCGTCATGAATAATTCATGCCGGAGTCAGTTGGAGCGAGCACTAATCCTGCTACTGTCCGCTTTTCGTAACAAGGCTCTTTTTGTAAACTACAGACATGTTGTGTTGATAATATCACACGTGGGAGTAGTTCTAGTTGTCAGGTTAGCTTCTTCTTACGATGATTGGACTGTGGACTGTCTCATATAGCGAACATTTTCGACCTTGACATTAAAATGGCCCCAAACTAAAAAAAAACCTGTTTTACAATTCTGTCTTACTTTACATGTCTGCATGTCTGTTACTGTTTGTCTGTTACCCTGTCTATCTGTCTCCATGTCTGTCTGTCTGTACCTGGGTCTAAACTGAAACAGTTTCACGTACTCCATTCACACAAACACACATATATATGTATGTGTGTGTGTAATATGCGAGCAATAATACCTCGAGAAAAAATTGTCATTTAAAACCCAATTCTAAAAATAATTCTAGTTTAGTAATAATTTTTGAAAATTCTTTATTTTTTTTTGAAAATGTCTTCAACGATTTTGTTAAAGCAGATAATTAGGCAGTGTTTTACATGAGGGACACAACTGTCTTTGGTAACCGTCCTACTACCCGTACGTTCTCTCTACACATTTACATGGGAGGGTCGGGAAGAAGGGGATAGAATAGATTATCATTCGCTTGGACGTAGGGTGGAAAACTGTTCGGATCTTAACTTCCCAGTCACCAAAACCAGTCCAGAAACTTGTGCCTTTGAGAGATGAAGGTGTAAACCCTCGGAAATGAGTTTAGACCGTTCTGCTTCTACAGTCGGAATATGGCGGATCCCAAGGACAAACCGTGCTTTTAATCTAGGACCAAAATGTACGAAACACTTGGACATTTCTACAGTTACATCTCGTCTGGTGGTGACCTAGGGACCCTGATATCGTCTGGTGGTGACCTAGGGACCCTGATCTTGTCTGGTGGTGACCTAGGGACCCTGAATATCGTCTGGTGGTGACCTAGGGACCTTGATCTCGTCTGGTGGTGACCTAGAGACCCTGATCTTGTCTGGTGGTGACCTAGGGTCTCTGATATCGTCTGGTGGTGACCTAGGGACCCTGATATAGTCTGGTGGTGACCTAGGGACCCTGATATCGTCTGGTGGTGACCTAGGGACCCTGATATCGTCTGGTGGTGACCTAGGGAC
>CABEEJ010004452.1:36304-63935 GCA_901482245.1 Timema douglasi
AACCGAAGAGCCCTGTGTGTTGGAACAGACCGGAAAGCCCTGGCTGTTGGAACAAACCAGAGCCCTGGCTGTTGCAACAGACCGGAGAGCCCTGGCTGTTGGAACAGACCGGAGAGCCCTGGGTGTTGGAACAAACCGGAGGGCCCTGGCTGTTGGAACACACCGGAGAGCCCTGGCTGTTGGAACAGACCAGAGAGCCCTGGCTGTTGGAACAAACTGGAGAGCCCTGGCTGTTGGAACAGACTGGAGAGCCCTGGGTGTTGGAACAGACTGGAGAGCCCTGGGTGTTGGAACACACCGGAGAGTCCTGATTGTTGGAACAAACTGGGGAGCCCTGGCTGTTGGAACACACCGGAGAGCCCTGGCTGTTGGAACAGACCGGAGAGCCCTGGCTGTTGGAACAGACCGGAGAGCCCTGGGTGTTGGAACAAACCGGAGAGCCCTGGCTGTTGGAACAGACCGGAGAGCCCTGGCTGTTGGAACACACCGGAGAGCCCTGGCTGTTGGAACACACCGGAGAGCCCTGGCTGTTGGAACACACCGGAGAGCCCTGGGTGTTGGAACAGACCGGAGAGCCCTGGGTGTTGGAACAAACTGGAGAGCCCTGGCTGTTGGAACAGACCGGAGAGCCCTGGCTGTTGGAACACACCGGAGAGCCCTGGCTGTTGGAACAGACCGGAGCGCCTTGGGACAGACTGGGAGCCTCTCCACATTATGATGTATTGATGAGGGAGGATGAAAAAGGACCACTACCATCTCCCAAGGTGGAGTCAATAGCGTGCACTCTTACCACCCGTCCTAACTCTTGTGTGTGACTGTACTAGCTCAGGACACAAGGCGATGCACTAGCGTCATTAAGGGAGCACGGACCATATCGTTGTATCGTGCGGGTATGTTGTTTTACTGCTGGATCCAGGGCGAGACTGTTTGATGGGTACCAGACCCCACTTGGGGCCCTCCTCCCTGGTCGCTCAACATATTGTGCACTAGAGGGGGTTCAAACGCACGCCCATTTGACGTCAACTAATATCAAACCTACTCTTTTAATATCTGGAGTGATATAGCGTGTTCTTGCTCGGAGGGACCAGGAACAATATCCCCTCCCTCTCCGTGGTCCAGTGACGTCACTATCCTCCCCATGTGACATCAGATTGACGCCGATGAATGAGTCTAACTTTGTTCCAGACGAGACTGAAGTGTTCCTCAACAAGTCCCAGGAGGAAGACGCCCCCCACGAGAGAAGACGTCGCTCCCTCCACAGGTCCTCGTACCACCAGAAGTACTGCGTGGAGATCATGGTGGTGGCTGACAGGAAGATGGCGGCCCGCCATGGACCCAACCTCACTGCCTACATCCTCGCCCTCATGTCCTCGGTGAGTGCACCTTCATTGGTCTGCCATACCTTGATAGTCCCAGCTACATCTGTCCAGTTAGGCCGGACCTGACAGATTGTTGCCATCTGCCGCAGGTGTCGATGATCTTCAAGGACGCGTCCATTGGTAACCCGATGTCCATCGCCGTGGTGAAGGTGAAGGTGCTCGAGAAGGACCTGGTGAACAGGGACCCCCACCAGGAGGGCACCTCGGCCATCGACATGCTGGGCAAGTTCTGCGAGTGGCAGGCGACGTACAACGACCCTGATGATTCCAGCCCCCACCACCACGACGCCGCGCTGCTGCTCACAAGGTGACACTCCTCACTGTGACAGGTGACACTCCTCTTGTAGCGACAGTTGGGGCCTCGAGAACATAACAAAGATACAATATTCCAGTGTCTGTCTAGGGAAGTGAGTTGTTCTCATGATACTGTGTTTCAGAGAGACCATCTGTCGGGACCCCTTCCAACAGAAGTGTGACACTCTGGGCTTGGCCGAACTGGGGACCATGTGCAAGACCAACACCAGCTGCGCGATAGTACAGGACACCGGCCTTAGCGCGGCCTTCACGATCGCACACGAGCTGGGACATGTGTGAGTGACGTCATCACGAGGTGCACCACAAGAGAAACACATCCACAGAGCACGCGTTACTAGTCAAAGTTTGTTGTTTCAGGTTGAGCATGCCCCACGACGACGATATGAGCTGCCGTCGTTTCCATGGTAACTCCATCAAACGCAACGTCATGTCCCGAATGTTGGACAACAATACCAACCCCTGGGTTTGGTCCAAGTGCAGCACTCACTACCTCACAGAGTTCCTAGAGTGAGTAGTCGCACTTCTTCACTATCTCAAGTAGAGTACCGGCTCCATGGGTACAACTGTGTGACGTCATTGTTGACCTTGGCGATAACCTTGTGCTGGATAAAACCAATCTCTTGATTCGTGATATACGATCAGTTGTTTTTTGAGTGAAATTTTAAAATTAAATATTGTCAAGTTAGTGTTTTGGCAGGATATATTCTGTTTCGGAATGTGGAGTGTTGGTAGGGAAAGAAGAGCTGGTTAAATCTGTACGTGTATTGTGTTTCCCCATTTGGTTTGTGTTACACTAATTGCACGTCTGCAGTCTGTAGTTGATATCTGACAATTGAATGTCCAACCGAGTGAAGAGAATACTCACATGGCCAATATCAACTATCTCTGCTTAACCTGGCAACACTACACGTCACGGAATGTATCTAGAATGAATCCATCCTTGTTTGTTTACTGTCCTACTTTAGTGTAAAGCTATTAATTTAAGCTTTATAGTTGTATCGAGCTCATGCTATGCTACATCAGTTTGTTATATTGCATCAAATCAAGCTTTTACCACCACTTGCTGTGCCTACCATCTCAAATAATTTCGAGCCTGCTGTTACTAAACTCCTCAGATTATCTAGGGTACCAGGGGCTATAAGTTGACAGCCAGATTATTCCCTTATCCTCGCATGATACAACACTAAGCGATGTTTCACTCTTGTGTTATTCCTTTCAAACGTTCATCTTGTAAGGACTGGCCGCGGAGATTGTCTACTGGACAAGCCTTACAAGGATCTTGTAGCTGAGGATGGACCACCCAGTAACACACTTCCTGGCGAAAACTTCACAGAAGACAGACAATGCGAGCTGGTGTTTGGCCCGGGATCCAAAATTTGTTCTTACATGGTGAGTTATACCTTTTACAAAACTAGGACTTTCATCATTTGGAGTTGGTGTTCAGAGATGTTCTTACCACTGCTCTGTCGACTACTAGACCTAACCTACTGTGTTTCACTATGGTATAGCTTTCAAGATACCGTTGTATTGTAAGCGATCAGGGTGAGGATAAAGGAAATGTGTGTGATGTATCTGCTGTCTAATAATGACACAGTGGTTGCCTCCAGCCAATGTGTGACCGTCTGTGGTGCACTTCTGAGTCCTCAGTGCCTCAGGAGAGTAGAGGCTGCAGAACCCAGCACATGCCCTGGGCTGACGGAACTCCGTGCAAGAAGGGGATGTGGTGCCAAAAGGGTCATTGCATCCCAATAGACCGCAAGTCACTGGCCCCGCGTGATGGCAAGTGGGGTGAATGGAGCAGGTGAGGAGGCATTACACCGATATACACGAGCACCGGGCCTTACCTTAAATTCTGCTTGGGTGCTCAACACCCCATCTAAATTATAACTAATTAGCTGTGGTTGTATTCCTCCTTATGCCTAGGCTGGTATCTGATTAGAGTATTATAACGTTCATACCACCTTCAACAATAATTACATTTAAATAATAGTTAATTGCTTCAAAATGGCTTTCATATTTAAAAAAAATACTTTTCCATATCCTACTGAGGGTCTTGACCACGATAAACCCCTCCCCAATACCCGCAATTCTGTGTATGGCCCTGTGGTAATACACTTCTGACACAGGATCTTGAGGCAGTGATTGACTCTGTCCGTTGGCAAATATTTCAGACCAGTAGTAATAAAGGGTATCGAGGAATCAAGTTTGACATTCCTAGTTATATTTAATATACATGACATGCATAGTATTGTATTAAATATTGTCCTCAAATATAATAATTGAATGCACAGATGAATTTGAATCCATGTTCCCCTAGTTTCCGACCGTGCACCCGAACTTGTGGGGGTGGTGTTAAAGAGAGGGTGCGGGCCTGTAACAATCCCGCCCCTGCCAATGGGGGTCGCTACTGTGAGGGTGAGAGAGTGCGCTACCGTTCCTGTAACATACAAGAGTGTCCAGAGGGCAGCATTGACTTCCGGGAGGAGCAGTGTGCCCGGCATAACAACAAGAGCTACAGCATCTCGGGGTCTCCCGAGAAGGTTAAGTGGCTGCCCAAGTATGGCATCAGTGAGTCTTACTACACCTTCAGCACATTGATACCTGACCTGCACCCCGAGCCTGCCATGTCAATACCTGTACTGATTGCTAGAACATTTCAATAACCGATATTATGACATGATCCAGGAATTGTACCTGCAGTCAATAAATTAAATAAATCCTACAAATTAAACAACATAATGCAATATGACACATAGCCACTTGTCTGAGCTATAAGAAGCAGTTGATTGAAATAGATTATGTTGTGTTTGTTTCAACACACTCTAATATTGAGGTTGCTTTTAGTCATCATTTGACATTGTTATTTTAATGTGTATAGCTTAATAAATTCTTCTAATTATAGTTTGATCAATAGACTGTATTGAAAAGTTTTTAAACTTTCAGTATCTTTTAATAACGGCCCCTTTAAATTTGTCTGATGGAATTCTCTCCAATAGGTTTTGTGATTAGGTCATGATCACCAAATTCACGTACCGAGATAGCGGTAAGGAGAAGAGTGGTTTATAGTCCACTAATCAGTATCTAGGTCTTACACACTATTGAGTCTATAGCAGCACATGTGTGAGAGTTGTCACTTTCCTCCAGTTACCTTGTATTGGTGTGTGTTCCCCGAGCAGTGAACGACAGATGCACGCTCTACTGTCGAGGATATCGTTCCAATGCGTACTACGAGCTGCAAAACAAGGTTATAGATGGAACCCCATGTGGACCCGATACATTCGACATCTGTGTCAACGGGATCTGCAAACACGCGGGCTGTAACCATGTCCTGGGATCTCGCTGGGAGCTGGGTATGTCATGTAAATAGTCATAGGTGATGTAACTGCTGTGAAGCCTACCTTCTACTGTATTAACTTGTTTACAAACCTTGCAGATATTTGTGGTAAATGCAACGGTGACAACTCTACCTGCAAACTCATGACCGGCAGCTATAACCACACCAAGAATTATGGGTACAGCCTAGTAGTTCGTATCCCGGCTGGGTCCTCCAACATTGACATCCGTCAGCACGCTTTCGACGAGAAAGACGACAACTATCTGGGTAAGCTGCACTTTGGGTAAATAATCGGGACAGGCTTTTAAATAAGATAATGTTGAGACACTCATGTTCTTGAAACATTGAATCCTTTAACTATGAAAATTTAAAAAAAGGAAACATAAGATTGATATCAAATGTCACATTACAATTGGTGTTATAGCTCTAATACGGCTTATTGGGGGGTTCAACCACAAAATAATTATAGGACAAACATAACGACCAGACCCCAGACCATTAATTTAACATAATAGAGATTTTACGGATTTTATCATGAATGTAATATAATAAAATATGATAACATTCATTTTCTATTTCCTCTTGTGTTGACCATTTTTCCAAAATTTGTACTAAAATTCGATATTCGTAGGTAAAATGAAGATTTCCCACATTTGCATTAAGACTGGATGGGAAAATCACCAGGGGGATACTAATGTAGATTCGAACCGCGACCTACCTGTCCAATGTCTTATAAGAACTACACCTTGCATTTATCACATGTTGCGATGATCACGTAGAGTGATGGTTGAAAGCCTCATGTGAGTCCACTACAAACAAACTGTACACATGACGAGTGTGCTCACATGATAACGATGAACAAATGCAACGAAACCTCATGGCTGCAGGTTTTATGTTTCCTCTCTCCACTCAGTTCTTCTGGACGGCGTGACTAAGGACTACATACTGAACGGGAACTACGTGCTGAGTCGTGACCGCAAGGTGTTTCTGTTTGCCGGCACTCCGCTGGAGTACACGGGGTCTGAGGTAGCCGTCGAGCGTCTCAACTCCTCTCGGCCAATCAAGAAAGACCTGGTGGTTGAGGTGAGTCTACATACGAGCCATCGACTTGTAGTTTATAACATTCAGACAAATGCTCGAGTATTAACACTATCCTCTTATTGCTGTGTTCTAGATCCTGTCAGTGGGAGACCTGACCAAGCCTCCAGACATCACATACCAGTACACAGTGTCTCGGGATATGCTCCACGACTATGTATGGAGAGAAGGGAACAAGTGGTCTGCATGTGACCCCATTTGCCATGGTAAATGTTAACATCCCTCACTAGGGGATTACTGGGAGAACACAAGTTAACCGGGTCTTCAAGGGGTGTGTTATTAGCTAGCCAAGCTTTTATATTTGATAGCTACGATTATGGCCTCATCAAAATGTCATATGATTTAACCCCATGACATGCTCATTTATACAGTTGTCATTGTACATTTGGCAGCATAAAGCCCTCCAGAGTTGAAGGTGATAGAGCGTGCTATTAATCGATCACTCATGTTAGTGTACTGTGTGTGTGTTCTGACTGATGATGGTGTATTGTGTATGTTTTGAGGTGAGAAGCATCTGAAGCCTGTCTGTTCCCGACGAGAAACTCTAGAAGATGTAGGGGACGACCACTGCAAGGGTCAGATCCCTCCACAGACCAAGGTGGAGCCCTGCAACACCCACTGCACCCTCAAGTGAGTTGACCTGACTCGGCCCCTTTCAGAGCTTAGCTCAATCTCCAGGCAGGTATGGGTAGGTCCGAGTCCACTATAAACACACAAGTGCCCGTGAGAATTAAAATAAACTAGGTCACGACCTGCTTCAGTGGTTGAGGGGTCTAAGGCGACATGCTCACAATGGATTGGACTGCCAAGGACAGGGAGGAGTGGAGGTTTCCTTTATGTAGGTACATTTCCTCTAGATTACTCACTCCTCTACCATCCTTACATCAGGTTGTGTATGCCTATAGCCTGTACTGGTGGGGAGAGAGGGACTATATGTCTGGCGATACTAAGGACGGTAGTAACGCCCGATGTTTTTTTTTACGACGGTTGCAGGTGGCAGATCTGGTCACGCTCAGAATGCTCAGTCCATTGTGGCAGTGGCCACCGCACGCTCACTGTACACTGCGTTCAGGAGTTCTCCGACACCCAGCAGTTCAAGGTGCTGGACAAAAGCTTGTGTCAACACATCCTGGCGTTCAAACCTGACAACGTGGAGCCCTGCGAGGGGCTGTGTGACGTCGTCAGGTGGAAGTTTGGCGAGTGGGGGCCCGTGAGTTACTTGTGCATCATTATCAGGGGAAATATCGTCTCATTTATGTTTGTACTTAATTCACTAGGAGAAAGTAGCAACAAAGTAATGATTGCAGCTATCACGAGGGAAGTGGATCTAACCAGGAACAGTTGCAAGCTGTTTTGTTTTCATCCTCTTTCGGGGGGAACAGTTTATGATGGCAGCACAAATAAATTCCTTTCAGATCTTGTTTTGGGCTTTTATTGGAGAAAAGTTTAATGATTTGAAACAATCTGGCATATTTCTTAAACTTTTAATATATCTTTAGAATATATTTAACTAAAAACACTTTGTTTTAAACTTCTTTTAAAATATTGTTTTTACTTTCGTAATCCTGGTTCACTTTGCTATATTATATATATATATACTTCAACTTTAAATGATGCTGTGAACTGTGACCAAATTACGGACAAGTTTCCATGATAGACACATGTTCTGTCACTCACATGGTGATATAACTAGTACTGAGTAGAGATGGTTGTTGTGTCAGTGCTCCAAGACATGTGGAGGAGGGGTCCAGACTCGGGGGGCCCAATGTGTGGACGAGCTGGACAGAGTAATGGAGGACTCCCAATGTGTCACCAGTGAGAGAATCACCGACAGGGTGTGCGGGGACAAGAATTGTCCGCAGTGGTCCGTGGACAAATGGTTGCCGGTGAGTGGATATTAAATTTTTATGACACGATAGCTTTCTTACGGGGACGGCTGAAATTGACACTAGATGGACCATTGCAATGTATTTGATACTAACTAAAAGGTGTAAACAGTAAAAAAAAACACCCAAACAAAAGGAAAAGTTTGAACTGAGACACTAGAACACAAAGGTCATGTTTAATCCATTGACAATGTCCCGATGCTCAGGTGAAACAGCAAAATAACTAATAATGGCCACGATGAAACTTTGCCCCATTCACAATTTTGCTGTTTCTTTTCATTGACTAAACTTTAATCTACTCGGATTCAAAAGCCAAGAATCTGGTTACCAAAAATTATGATAGGAATTCTTGATTCTCTTGATACCAGCAAGAATTGAGCATATTGACGTATGAAAGAATCGAGTTTGAGAATCCTCAACTAAAATATTCCACAGACAAAAACAAATATATTGGGTTGTTATTAGGGCTGGAGGGATGACATTGGCGTCCAGGAGAATAATAATAATAATCCGTGGTAGCGCATGCCACAGCTTAGTACAAACACTAATGTATCCAACCTTAACCATGTTTCATTCTGTAATGAGTTTGTGGGATATTTTATTACTTGTATTTGCAATTTTATGAACTATTTTTAGTTGCACTGCTTATTTTTATTTGGTCCGCAAACTCCCAACTTGACATTTTGGGAATGGACTGTTTTCCCTGCTGAAGTCTTTGAAACCATTCTTAACTCTCTTAGTGTATCTCTTAGTGTGTCTCTTGTCTGTAGACTCATCGGGTTATCTCTGTATGAAATTAGACCAAAACATACAAACAGCCCAGTCATATAATTACATTGCCCTATTTTGGTACTACAGATTATTTAAGTTTATTTTGGTTTACTTTTCATTTTAGTTTTACCAATGCATTCCAAATCTCAAATTTGAATTTGTATCTTGAGAAATATGACGAATGTAATCGAAAGTAGAACATTTTGTACTGTGGGCTCTGGTTGTTAAGTACCTTGTCGTCCTTGCGATGTTTAGTTTGCAACTAAGCACACACAGCAAGATGGCCAACAGCACTGGGGATAAAACTATGACAGCAACTTACAGCCGCCCACCTGACGCTTCTCTTTGGAGCCCGAACAAATATTGTGTTGATAAGCTCTGATCAGGTATAAATCAACGTCACAAGGTCACACTATTCAACTGTTTTTGTCTGGGGAGTGGCCGGGTTGCACAATTGTTGTCTTCGTGTTGGCAGTGCTCGGTTAAGTGCGGGACCGGCGAACGCCAGCGACCATACTGGTGCCAGCTGGACAACCATGTGGTGAGCCCAACGTACTGCCATCCGCAACCTGTACCCGTCCACAAGGAGCTGTGTTCCATGGAGCCATGCGCCCAATGGCGGGACGGGCCGTGGGAACAGGTAAGGGCAACATGTCACAAATAAACTCCCCTCCCTTCAACTGGTTCTCTAGATCTTCTCTTGGTTAGTTGATGTTCCTTATTGCTAGTCACAGGGAACAAACTCTGGGCCCTTATTTTCTTCTCTAAATTCTGTTGTGTTGGTCATTTGTTGTTTCTATCTTGTCTTGGGTTGTTAATATTGTTATTGAAATGTACACTCTCTTTAAAAACTATATAATTATATCTTCCTACCCCTGCACCTACTTGTGATGTGTTGTCTCGCAGTGTTCGACCTCGTGTGGGGCTGGGATCCAGAGGAGGATGGTCACCTGCTTCTCCATCAACGGTAGCGCGGTCAACGATGAGTCGTGTCCGGCCGAGGACAGGCCTGTCGATAGTCAGAGCTGTCTGGTCCAGTACTGTCCACCTGAGACACACGTCAGTACACATTACTATTGATAAACGTGACAGCACCAGATCACATGACTTGGTGTATGAATACAAGGAACTAGATCTAGTAACTCTTGTGTCAAATAAGTACTTCCTGGGAAATTGACCAAACACACGCTAGTAAAAAAACATCACTTATAAAAAATAAACTATCCGCAACTTACCAATGTTCTGTTGTCCAGACTGTAATGTTCCCGTCAACATCCACCACGACCTCAGTGTCCCTGGATGACCTGGACAACTCTCGACTCTCCCATGACCAGCGCAACAGTCTTCTGCCCACCGCAGACACAGCGGATAACCTCATCCCCCACGGGGAGGAAGAGAGCAACACGATCCCCGTCCAGGGAGACCCTTTAGGGGATCAATACAACCCCCCCAACAGAAGGGCCCGGGTTGTTTGGAAGACTCAGGCCTGGGAGCCGGTAATACCACCTTAGCACAGTAAAACTATGTATCAAATAAACGTGAAGACGCTGTTGTGGTGGAGGAGGGTCGTCTTATTTAGGTAGTTTTTGTTTAGTACTGTCCTATCTGAACCATTTCTACACCAGCAGCGTCGCATTTACTTTGTAATGTGTCACCTTAAAAACAGTCTTCAATAGCTCTTGTAGTGGGGGAGCAAAAACTTAGTTTACACGCAACATTAACTAACCAATATATTTGACAAAAAGGATTTTTTTTAAGTAAGGAAATATAAACTAATAAAGTGAAAATTGAGTGAAGAATCCAATGCACAAAGGTGACATCTTCTTTCTTATGTCTTCCAAATTAGAAGTATGCCATCCATCATGTGATGAAAACCAGAGTTTTTATATTTTGACATTATTGCTTTTATCAAAAAAATGGAAGAAAACAGAGAAGGAAAAATCATAGCCTACTCCATTTTGAATTTGAAGGCCACAAGAGGGAAGAGAAAGTCAAATTTTAGCTCAAATTGAGTTAGCGCTGCCATCTTTGGACAGTCATTGAGAACTTTCTAAAGCACTTTACATTTTGGCTAAAAGAGGTCTGTATCATATTTTTTCAATAACCAATATATTTAAAATGGTTTGTTGCTAACAGTGCAGCGCCCCATGTGGTGAGGGTGTGAAGCGCAGGGTGGTGTTCTGTTATGACGAACTGCTGGAGAGACAGACAGACAGTCACCACTGCTCCAGACTAGTGGAGCCTCACAGCTCCGAGCCCTGCCTCTTGCCGAGATGTGTGGCTTGGAGTGTGGAGGACTGGCAGCCCTGCTCCGTCACTTGCGGCAAGGTGCGACTTCGACCTTGGGAAATAGTCTCCCTGTATTATCGATAGTAGCTTCACAGTGCTCTTCTATTGATGAGCCCAGAGAAGGATTGATAGTCATGTGATTACTGATTAGATATGTCTCCCTCCAGGTCCTACCAACCTACACAAATGTTTATTCTGACATTTGTAGTAATCTTTCTTCTCTGTATTGTAGATTTTCATTACAATTTAGTGTTTTTTTTGTAACTTTGTTTCACTGTCACTGTTAGGGATGGAGAAGGTGGAACTTAGAGGAAGTGTATTTATATTTGCAAGGAGTGTTAGTGAAAAACCACCCTCAATATCTGTGATTCAAAGCCTAGCCTCTGCATAATTGGTGGCCCAGTCTATTATGAGAGCGACCCTTCTTGTGTGTGCAGGGTGTTCTAGTGCGCAAGGTGAGCTGTATAGACTCCACGACAGGCACAGAGCTACAAGACATGCACGCTTGCACCGAGCTGGGTTTGGCGCAGCCGAGCGGAGAGCGGGTCTGTGAGAATACCGAGTGTCCAGTCCCTCACCACACGCAGACTGATGTCGCTGGGATGTGGGAGTTTGGGAACTGGGAGCCCGTGAGTAGCTCCTTCTTACAACTTGAGTAGAATGCATTGAAATAAAGGTTTTATAAACACAAATAAGTACTAATTAATAAAATATACCTGGATGTATCGATGGTTAGCTAGAGCAAACTATAAGTGATAGGAAGAGAGTCAACTTAAAGACATATGATATTACCTCTCACAGCTAGTAACACTACTAGTTCTACTTTGATATGTTCATACGTAAAGCCACGTGAGCTGCTGTAAAATAACAATTGTTATCGTTGTTGGCCACAGCACAATATGTTTGTGTTTTAAATAGGGCCCTTTATACCAGAATACGCCTGTAGATAGTACGTTATTATGTTTTGTTTTGTTGTCAACACTGAGGCCGGTAATCTCACTGACCTCCCATGGGTTGTCGCTTGTGTTGCAGTGCTCCAAGACCTGCGGGGGCGGAGTCCAGCGGAGAATGGTGAGTTGCCGAGTGGACGACTGCAGTTCCGCGCAGAGGCCCAGGGACACTGTGCCGTGTAGCATGGAGCCGTGCCCTACTTGGAACTTTGGCGCGTGGGGGGAGGTACGTTATAAATACCATCTTGATGGCTTGAGGAATATTGAGACAAGTGAAGATTGACGGAGTTGTGGGACTGTCACCAAACATAGAAACAAATACGTGTGTTTTAATCTGTTGTCACACAGCCGTGAGCTATTAACAGTTAACACAAAACAGTTGAAGATCAAACTTACACTGTGAGTGTTTCCTCACAGATCACAAGGAGTGGTTTATCAAGTACCCTACATGGTATCCGTACCCTGTTCTAGTGTGACCGCAGCTGTGGCAGTGGGTACCAACATCGGCAGGTCCGGTGCCAGAACCAGCGGGGAGAGAGTCTGCCAGACAGCGCATGTCTGCGCGCCCAGAGACCCCTCCACTTCAGGGTGTGCGAACCAGCCCTCCCGTCTTGTTCCGTCACCAGCAACGACGGACACAAGGAGTTCAAGTGGAGGAGTGGGGGATGGGGAGCGGTGAGGAAACAGCATTCTCTTTTAACCAGTCTTAAATGGTGAAATCATCTAACCAGCTTTCACCTCGGATTGTCAGGTGTGCTAACCATGTACCTAGCTCTGACAATCGCTTATAACATGTCACATATCACTTTCACATGTATTATACCCACAGTAGTAAACTTTCAGGGGGAAAATGTTAAATTATTTAACAATGTTTGATTAATATTTGTATGATTTAGAAATTAAGATAGTAAACTTGTACACCACAGGCTTTGGTAGCATTTATTTATCGAGTTGGGATGGAACAAACTCGATTTTCAATTTAAACTAGAAAATAAAATCCCTATACCAATTGAATATTGGTAGCACAAGTTAATACTCTGATAACTGAATCAATTATATTAATCTTTTCATAAGTTATCTTATTTCAGTTACGCATTGCTCCAAATGTGGAATATTGATTTTTTCTGATAAAACAATTAACTGTTTCTTCGACGGTACTAAGAGGCCCTCTTTCAGTGATTGAATGGGACTCTCGCAAAAGATTGGACTGCCGATGCTCGAATCTACTGCGGGTGCACTACCTCTAAATTCAACCTTATCTATCTCTACCCCACGAGTGTACAACCATAGCAGGTGATGAGTCAAAGTGATCTGTGCCAACGTTACAGAGCCCCCAACATTCTAACGTCTGAGCTCTGTGTCCTGTGTTCTCAACTATGTTGCCATTTACCAAACTGTGAATACAATGTGACCTGTGCCAACGTTACAGAGCCCTCAACATTCTAACGACTGAGCTCTGTGTCCTGTGTTCTCAACTATGTTGTCATTTACCAAACTGTGAATACAATGTGACCTGTGCCAACGTTACAGAGCCCCCAATATTCTAACGACTGAGCTCTGTGTCCTGTGTTCGATGTTGTCGTCTCTTGCAGTGCACCAACACATGCGGGAAAGGAATGAGGATGCGAGATGTCCACTGCGTCAAGGGGGACTGGAGGGTCCATGACCAGTACTGTCAGCAGCGCTCTCGGCCACGCTCTGTGCGCGGGTGTAGAAAGTTTGATTGTCCGTTCACTTGGTCGGAAGGGGAGTGGTCCGAGGTACACCGCAACCTCGCTGCAGAGTTTTGTACATTTAATATTCTCTTGTGAGGTGGGCTTGGGTTTACCTTGAGTGCGGACATTTAGGGTCTTAGGCCCGCCCGCCCGCGTGTGGTTGTGTCAGGCTGTCGTCAAGTTTGGACTTCGGGGAATATTTTTTCACAAAATATTGATCAAGTTGAAATTATATTTGTATTTGAAATACAGGAAATAAATTGCTCTTGTGTTAATCAAGGTAGCTATTTAGTGGATTACAATTAGGAATAATATGGATACAACAATCTCATCTAAATGTTGGTTATTTCAAAATGTCTATTTTGACTGGCATATTAGTTTAAAACAACAAAACAAGCTTACAACATATTTATAATTAAAATATTTCTTGATTGCGTTAGTAGATATAATTGAACTAAATTCAAGCAGTTTTTAGAAAAATAATTATAAATGTTACTGACTTGACGAACTTTGTAATTTTAAAATGACGGTTTGGTTAAAAGATATTCACTTTAAAACGCTGGTCTTGGTAAATCCTAGCAATAGCGCTCCGGGAGCTCCCGGTACCGGGCATTGGATTGTATTTATTTCAACATCCTTGGATATTTCCGATATTAACGCAGTGAAAGGACTGAAATCGAGGAGTATTGACGGGTCTGTCATGACAGCCTGACACAGTCTTAGTTGTAGTACATTTTGCTCCACTCTTTCAATTTGGTTCCAGTATTGTCACTTGGTAGACTAGGGCTTTGTGTCTGTCCTTGTCGAGAATGCAGCTTCGTGTTTCGTCTTGGCTTTTTCTGTCAGAGTGTCGTGTTTATTGTGAAGCTTCCACTGAACAAACCCTCAAATTTGAGCAGATACTATAATTGATTGGAATTAATTACTAGCATTATTTATTATTCATCAACTACTTGAAGCAAGTATACTAGAAATGGTTTCTTACTCTCCCTACATGCAAATTCAGGTACATTTTATCTAAATTCTATCTTCCTCAATTCTATGACATTAGTATGGTTATTATATATTTTAAAATATGTTATTAAATCTGAATGAGTTGATCTCTAAAACTCACATGGGTCAAATATATTTTATCACAATTCCATATATCAAATACGAATCCTAACATTTAATTTAAAATCTCAAATCCAGGTTTGAATCTTAAAAGAAAAAAGTTTATAAGGTTACAGAAAACTAAACTTTGTCTTGGTCAGAAAGTTTTCATCCCATTAACTGTGCGCTTACTTTATGGTTTTCTTTGTTTATATTTTAGCTAAAGGAAAACGAAATGTTTGATTCCTTTCGATTACAAATTATTTCAAGCGTAGGCTTAGCATTGCGACTGTCGGTATCGGCCTTGAGAAGACGTAGAATGACCTGTCAATCTAATATCACAACAGACCACGGTTCAGAGTAGCAAAATGATTGATGTTTGTTCAGATGAGGTTTCACATATCTTGGTTTCATATTTCAGACTTGAATACATATGTGGACACATGCTCTTCACTCATCAACATAATTAATGTTCTTCACTCATCAACATAATTAATGTTCTTCATTTCACAGATGGGCTTCACTCTATTTTGGTGGATATCACTTTCTGTTCTGACCAACTGTCTGTCTGTCTGTCCTCTGTGGTGTCTTGCACGAAATACCATCTTGTTTTTATAAGAATAAGCTCTGTATTAGACTTAAGACATACTTTGAGGGAATATAGAACCTTATATGAACCATAATAAATTATCTTTTACTCCTTAATCCTAACTGAGGCTCATGTGATTGTTGGGATTGTTTTGTTGCTGGCAGCTATACTCTCTCTGTATGTAATATTTACTGTGGAGATCCTTCAGAACTATGAAACATCACTATAGATGGCCAACTAAACCTAAATATCCATCTTTTTATGCTGATGTTACTTAGGCGACTTAATATTCAGCGGAACCAGATAACAGTTCAGGCAGGACATTATTCCCAACACCATTCACCAATAGACAATGTGGCTGCACAGGGCAGGTTCTTGCTTTGCTATAACTAGGGCCATCTACCCAGGGAAATGCAGGAGAACTAGGATTATTCAAGATAAAAAGTTGAGCCCTAAGCTGTTGACTGTATTCACCCATTTTCAGTCCATGATAATATTAGTATTATTTCAGCAACATGAGATCATGTTTGTTTAAAGTGTGTTAAAAGCCTCTTCCAGCAATAAATAGCATCCCTCAACTCAAACGTAATGACATATTTATCTGGAACTATCTTAACTTGGCTTCATTTACAGCTTGGGACCTCCATGGACTTGTTTCGGTTGATATGTTTGTTTGTTGCACGTATCAAACATTTCCCCGTGGGGGTATTGTTGTATATTGTATTGATGATTGCATCACTATATCTACATAACACTTTATTCTATCAGCTCTCTTTGGGATATCTCTCAGGTTGGTCATTAAAATAGTTTAACTCTCTTTCTTCTACAAGATATATTTGGCATGACATTTCATAACATAGTGTAAGCTCTATAACATCAAAGGTTTGTTTGCAAAATTATATCATCAGTTTTATAATTTTTCAGCAGATCAAATAATATATTTTTTAAAGGAAAGCCTTTTATGTCAGTCATTCATTTGACATGTTCCTCTAAGTGTCCTACTATCCTTTAACAATCTCCTTTCTCTCCCTTTTGGTTTCCTCTTTTAGGAAGTTGTGTTGCGCATTTCACACTCCTCATAATGAGTTCCGATAGAATGAAACCTAGGTCGGGGGATTAGATGCCCAGTGGCAGCAGTGTAAAGTGTGAACTGTGTTACTCTCGTTGTTGTAAATGCCATTCTGTGCTCGTTCCTATCCCATTCCTTCAGGGATACGTCGGATAGCTCAGGATTTCCTGGTGTTTCAATAAAGGATAAGTTTGTAAATGTTTAAATATATGTGGAAGTAGGTAATAAAGCTAGAACACATCAAGCCTCTGGTCAACAAATAATAATTTGTGCCCTTTATCTACCATTTGTGCTTGAATTTGGAATTTGAGATGGTTTAAATCCACTTTCTCTTAAAAACATGATAAAAAGAATATGTTTGGATACTTATAACAATGGGTGTTGCCCTCCAGTGCTCCAGAACGTGCGGCGTGGGGCACCAGCAGCGCTCGGTCACCTGCCACCGTGTAGTGAACGGCTGGCCTGACCCTCGTCCCGTAGCCGAGGAGAGCAGTTGTAACCACACGGCCAGACCTCTGGAACAACAGTCATGTAGGGCGGGGGACTGTCTGGCGCAGTTCCATTGGTCGTTTGGAGATTGGCAGCCTGTGAGTGATGTTACCAACACGACCAACCATTACTAGAGAGTAGAACAACACGACAAACTATTACTAGAGAGTAGAACAACACGACAAACCATTACTAGAGAGTAGAACAACACGACATAGAACAACACGACCAACCATTACTAGAGAGTAGAACAACACGACCAACCATTACTAGAGAGTAGAACAACACGACCAACCATTACCAGAGAGTAGAACAACACGACCAACCATTACTAGAGAGTAGAGCAACACAACCAACCATTACTAGAGAGTAGAACAACACGACCAACCATTACTAGAGAGTAGAACAACACGACCAACCATTACTAGAGAGTAAAACAACACGTCCAACCATTACTAGAGAGTAGAACAACACGTCCAACCATTACTAGAGAGTAGAACAACACGTCCAACCATTACCCGGAGAGTAGAACAACACGACCAATCATTACTAGAGAGTAGAACAACACGACCAACCATTACCCGGAGAGTAGAACAACACGACCAACCATTACTAGAGAGTAGAACAACACGACCAACCATTACCCGGAAAATAGAACAACACGACCAACCATTACCCGGAGAGTAGTACTGGCAGTTTAGCTCCGGCACTGGCTGGGCGGACAGTAGTTTGACTCTCTCATCATTCACATTCAGAGTCAAACCTCAGAGTTAGGTCATTCAAGCTACAGTTGAGTCATTTTCAGTTCAGGACATCGAGAGAATTTGTGACAAATATCTGTTTGGAGTAAAAGCTTCATCGACTAACAATTTTTCATCATTTTTGCTATGGATACATTACGTGTTCTAGTGATGGGTCGAACCAGCTCTTTAACGAGAGCTAGCTCACATAAGCTCGCTCACTCAAAAGAGTCGTTCATATGAGTAATATCGTTCACCACATGGCTGGCTCGCTCCCAATCCCTTCACCCCTTCCCAATCATAACGTGAGGAGTGAGCGCTAACTAGTTCTCACAATTCCCGTTCCGAGCGTGCAAATCTGTCTCTCTCTCCTTTCAACTTATGAACGAATTAAGTTTTATGTGTAATTTATACGAATCCTATTGTGTTTGATTCTTTAATTCTATTACTTACTCATATTACTTATAATAATTAACCTTAGCATATAACCTTTAGTGTCTAATTCACAGAATTATGTCTTAAGTGATGTTAAGGAAAATTGTTAGTTTAATATTGTAGGCAGTGCTGCTATCTAGTAACGATAGTAGGCATTTATATTTTAATTTTTTTCTTATTCTTAGTAGCGAATGAAGAACAACAGAATAGTCGTGAATGACAAACACTCCTGACTCTTTCCAGAGCGGGTGAACGAGAGCGAAAAAGTTGTGAATAACGGTGGCGCGAATGATTCGCTCGCGAAGTGAGAGTCGTTCGTTCACAGTTCTCGTTCAATTTGACTTACTCGCTCACGAGCGACCCATCACTAATGTGTACCTGTAAAGACAGCCATTCCAGGCGTGACCTATCTACCGAGGAGTTTATTTAATTTCAGTGGCTACGTCACTTTCCACGGAACAGTAAACATGGTGCTTATTGCAAGCGTAACTTGGTTGTCATTCCGACCTCTCACCACAGACCAAACTATCAACTACCCTACAATACTTGTCAACATGCTATATATGTATACCTCTCCCTTCCCCCACACATTGTAACATAACATGTGTGATGTTTAAGTGCTCACAACTCCACGGCAAGTGCAAACAGAAGCGCGACGTGTTCTGTCACCATCGCAATGGTCACAAGGTCAACAAGAAACACTGCCCCAAGGACTTGAAGCCCAGACACAGGAGGAAATGTCCCCAGAAGAAATGTGAGTCCTCAAGTACACATCAATTTCCATAGAAAGGGCCTTTTACAAAATACAAGACATATTTTGTTGCGTTCAACATTTATAACATTTTACTGTATGATTATTAGTATTTTATATGTATTGATAATATATATCCAAAGTGACAGCTGACTTGATGCATGAATATATGAAAGTTCTAGTTGCCAGAAAAGGCTGTAGCTTATGATGACCAGACAAACGTTACTGTGTACCGTGTTGTGCGCAGGTGGTTTCAGCTCGTGTCTAGAGATCCAACAGAAGCTAAACACGAGGGAGAACAGGGAGTACATCTTTAACATCAGAGGCAGGAACGTGTCCATCTACTGCTACAACATGGACAGCAACCTGCCCAAGGAGTACCTCACCCTCCCTACCGGGCAGAACCGGAACTACGCAGAGATATACAACCGCAGGTATACCATCCCGACACTTTACACCACTGTGTCTGGACAGAGCACAGGTGACACTTTACACTGCTGTGTCTGGACAGAGCACAGTCGACACTTTACACTGCTGTGTCTGGACAGAGCACAGTTGACACTTTACACTGCTGTCTCTGGACAGAGCACAGTCGACACTTTACACTGCTGTCTCTGGACAGAGCACAGTCGACACTTTACACTGCTGTCTCTGGACAGAGCACAGTTGACATTTTACACTGCTGTCTCTGGACAGAGCACAGTCGACACTTTACACTGCTGTGTCTGGACAGAGCACAGTCGACACTTTACACTGCTGTCTCTGGACAGAGCACAGTCGAACACTTTACACTGCTGTCTCTGGACAGAGCACAGTTGACATTTTACACTGCTGTGTCTGGACAGAGCACAGTCGACACTTTACACTGCTGTGTCTGGACAGAGCACAGGTGACACTTTACACTGCTGTGTCTGGACAGAGCACAGTTGACAATTTACACTGCTGTCTCTGGATAGAGCACAGTTGACAATTTACACTGCTGTCTCTGGACAGAGCACAGTTGACACTTTACACCGCTGCCCCTGATTGGTTCCAGACTCCAGCACCCCGACACCTGTCCTCACGAAGGAGAGAGACGGGATGACTGCGACTGTATTCAAGATGCCAAGGGCATAGCAGGATTGACGGTTTACAGCAAGATACGACTCAACGTCACCTCGCTCCGGGTAAACAGTGAGTGTCATTTTCCGACGACAGACGTCAACTAATCTTCTTATGAGACTGTACACTCTCAAAAACAACGAGAAGTTGAATTCATTTGCCAAACAAGGAGATAGCAACGTCGATTGGTTTTAAAAATAATCTAGGTCTAACATAAATTAATTTCCTGAGGTTCTGGTTTTTTTAATTGTTTTTTGTTTGAAAAAATATATTGAACATATAAGGCGACTCAGAATCTAACTAACTAATATAACAGTGAGCAACGGAGGCCATAGTTTGATTCTGGGGTAGGAACCTTTTACAAAATATAAACATGTCTTATTGCAGTCAATGCTGATAACATGGTTTTATATAATTGGTGCTATTTTATTGATATTATCTTTGAAAAGTGATGGCTGCAGATCACATGACTCGACGTATGAACACATGAGTCCCTCTGATGTTGCAGCCAAGGACTACATGTTTGCGCAACAACAGAGCGGACAGTGGGTAGCGTACGCGGAGGCTGGAGATTGCTACAGCAAACACAACTGCCCTCAAGGAAGGTTCAACATCGACCTCGTGGGGACAGGGTTCGTGGTGTCGCCCAGCACCAAGTGGCAAGAACACGGTTCACAGCCGTCTCTCACCATCAACTGGTTGAAGGTGAACTTATACCGTCCTCACACTCTCTCGTTATGTTTGGGAAGCACATTTGGTAACGTGCGTTGATTGGATTTTGCTCAAACCAAAATAAAACACAGTAATACGAGTACATTAGTCTCTCGACAGTTTAAGATTGTGTGCATATAGTTGAAGTCGGGATACACTTGGTGCACAAGATGAACTCAAAATTTGGTAAATCTGGCGCCAATTATTAGTTAGAAACACAAATTATTCTTTAAGATTTGATCTTGGTAACCATGAAATTTATTCAAGTTCAAAATTCAGTTTTCGCTAACAAAAATGAGTTTTAAATTATTATTATTATTAGTAGTAATGCACTTACGCTAATGTGTAATGGTAGGGTGATTGTGAGATGAAATGGAGGACCTACAGTTTAACGTGGGATCCGAACCACGGTACATTCACAAGATGTCTTGTCAGAGGTGAAGGAAGGGTTTGGTAATCAGATAAATCTGTGCCGGGACCGAGGATTGAACCCCGCCCGATGAGTTTTAAAGAAACTTCAAATTTTCACATTTGAAAACAAAAATTTGCTAAAAACCATTTTCTTAAGAAATTCTTGACTTTATTTATAGCTCCCCTACTTGACCATACTGTTTTGTTGTTAACCTAACAACATTGTGTCCTGTGGTGCCCCCTAGAACCACCAGGTCGTCGACGGAAAGTGCGGAGGCTACTGCGGCACATGCAGGCCGCACCTCAACACGGGACTCAAACTAGACGTTCTGCCCCCGTAGTCGACTGGGGCCTCTAGCTTCACAGAGGTACTCTTTCTGATTGTTTTAAAGATATGTTTCTACCCCAGTATCCCTCGGGTCAATGCTCTGACTACCCCCCCCGAGTCCAAATCATGATTCAGTTTGGTGCTTAAGTTTAAGCTCCCGTCGGCCCAACATTGTTCCAGCTTACAGCGTGAGTTGTGTCGACAGTGGAGATGCCAGTCTGACCAACCTCTCGGTCAAGACGATCTCTGGCAAAGAGAGAAACATTCGCGGGTCGATGCTTCGCAAGTGTTTGAACGGAACACGCTCTACCACGCAACCTTTCGCTGACCGTCCTTTTGTGTGTCTTATTACGGTTTCATCAGAAAACTCTCGCCTCTTCAAAAGGGGGGGGAGGGGGACATAATACTACCCTAAATAATGGTCACTTGTTTTTGTCGATGAACGATTTAGACAAATATCATTGAGAAATATAAATTTAAAAGGACGTATTAAAGCGTTCATAGTTTCGTTACGAGAGTAACAATAAGTGTCACGGTTTAATTCGTCTTCTCTTGACTGACCTGCGAAGTGAGAAACTGGCTCTGGTAGAGTAGAGAGATGAGATACCGATACAGGAGCGATACACATTATTTAATCAGTCGGTATAATTTTGTAATAATTATCAATAAAATAAATAAAAGTACAGTGTGATGGCGCCTCTGATGAAACTATATATCAGACACACCATAGAATATAACTTGTCACGACTATTAGTTTAAATTCGTACCTCAAACATTGTTTGTTGGCAATTCAACTCCCCCGATTATTCTCGCAGGGAATGTAGAAACTATGCCATAATCTGTTGGCAAGAAAACATCTTAACATCCGTAAGATGGTTTTTATTGACCAGCTTAGAGTTAAATATTTATACAAACATTATTTTTTTGTTGGTGTTGTTGTTTGAGAAGAAATTGTGTCATTTGTTTTAAATCTATTTATTAATTGTATGTTTCGAGTGCATTTCTACAACGAACAGTGAATCACTTGTGAAAAGTGCAGAATGGTGGACCTAAACTACTATAGTTAAAATAACTCATAGCTTAAGTAAGTAATTCAGCAGGAGCCATTTAGATTGTTGTTTTAACCCAGCTTTTTCTAACAGTGATCTGTTTTATTGGATCATTAAAACTATGAAATGTAAATATAAATAAGTGCTTGGCCAGTTAGCTATTCGTGTTAATTTTAAACTAACTTGTCAAAAAACTCTTCTTATTAAATTTAACCGACAGAACTTACATGAGTTAATATAATGCTCATAACAAAGAGGTGTGTGCAGTATATAGAGTTCAAGCTAGGTAGGTACCATCAAATTTGTATTCATAAGAATGATTGAATATTAGCTATCTTTCATAACAATGACAGACAGGTTGATAAATATAAAATCAGTGTTATTGAGAGATTCACTGTTAAACATGAGATATAATATAATATAATTTAAAACCCAAGAAAGTCAATAAGTCGCATACAATGAGAACATAATCTGCACTCGGTCTTGCCAATCTCAACGTGAAATGTATAAAGTTGAGTGTTTCCTCAATCAAGATTGGAAACAAAACCTGCTGGGATCTTGAAACACGTATGTCACCCCTGTATGACCTAGAATAGGGTATGGGGGTGGTTTAAAAACATTCTCGCCCCCAATTAGCAACTATTCCTTGATGAACTTGTTTTGTTGTACAACCCATACCACAATATTAGTACTGTTTTAATAAAATAATCTCAGATAAATGAACAATTACTTTTCTTCTTATGATCCTATTAAAATATGAACTTAATGACTGGAATATTTCTGAGAAATGCTGTTATGGGTTGGAGATATTTCTGAGAAATGCTGTTATGGGTTGGAGAGAGTTGAAGATGAAATTGCTCTTTCCAGAGACATAAAAATAACAATCAAACACATTTAAATATATTTCTTTGTCAAGTTGTTGAATTGGTCTCAAGTGAGGAATAGTTTATTTAAAAATGTATTCCTGGTAATTTGAAAAGTTTTGTGAACTTTAAGAAATTCACTTTTTCTAAGTGATTTATAAAACCGTCACTATTATTATTATTATTATTATTATTATTATTGGATGTGAAATCTATGGAATATTTAAGTCCAGATTTGTTTAATCATAGTTCAAGGTCATTTAAAAATAAAGAGGATGCTCTCAGTATTGAATCCAAGTGAAGTCGCTCTGGAAATGATATAAACCACCATCTTAACCTGGTTTGAATATTGATGTGCCACGTATCATATCGCGAGTATGTTACTGGACTGTTGTCAGTACGTACAATACACGTTAGGGGGATGTAGGCAATAATATGTGCTGGCTCATACAATGTAGCTTGTCCACAGAAAATAGCACGTCTCACAGCAAATAGCACCTTTCTCACAGCAAATAGCACCTTTCTCACAGCAAATAGCACCTTTCTTACAGCAAATAACACCTTTTTCACAGCAAATAGCACCTTTCTCACAGCAAATAGCACCTTTCTCACAGCAAATAGCACCTTTCTCACAGCTAATAGCACCTTTCTGACAGAAAATAACACCTTTCTCACAGAAAATAGCACCTTTCTTACAGCAAATAGCACCTTTCTCACAGCAAATAGCACCTTTCTTACAGCAAATAGCACCTTTCTCACAGAAAATAACACCTTTCTTACAGCAAATAACACCTTTCTCACAGCAAATAGCACCTTTCTCACAGCAAATAGCACCTTTCTCACAGCAAATAGCACCTTTCTCACAGCAAATAGCACCTTTCTTACAGCAAATAACACCTTTCTCACAGAAAATAACACCTTTCTCACAGAAAATAACACCTTTCTCACAGCAAATAGCACCTTTCTCACAGCAAATAACACCTTTCTTACAGCAAATAGCACCTTTCTCACAGCAAATAACACCTTTCTCACAGCAAATAGCACCTTTCTCACAGCAAATAACACCTTTCTCACAGCAAATAGCACCTTTCTTACAGCAAATAACACCTTTCTCACAGAAAATAACACCTTTCTTACAGAAAATAGCACCTTTCTCACAGCAAATAGCACCTTTCTCACAGCAAATAACACCTTTCTCACAGCAAATAGCACCTTTCTCACAGCAAATAGCACCTTCTCACAGCAAATAGCACCTTTCTCACAGCTAATAGCACCTTTCTGACAGAAAATAACACCTTTCTCACAGAAAATAGCACCTTTCTTACAGCAAATAGCACCTTTCTCACAGCAAATAGCACCTTTCTTACAGCAAATAGCACCTTTCTCACAGAAAATAACACCTTTCTCACAGAAAATAACACCTTTCTCACAGCAAATAGCACCTTCTCACAGCAAATAACACCTTTCTCACAGCTAATAATAAGGTATTGTTGATATTTGTGATGTGATATCAGAAAAACCAATTTCAGTATTAAAACTATACACACTTTAATTATTCACCAAATTTTGCACTTCCCTTTAAATTTATATTTTTCTAATCTAGGCTTGTTGATAAAAATGAAAGTCTTATTACAATAAATAGTTCACATTTTATAAAGAATATCGAACTCTCAATTTTATTTATTGTTAAAGTTATACATTAAAAATAATCAATATTAGTTTAAATTTTGATGTGCGTGTAAAATAGCAATAGTTTGAGAAAGCACAGACTAAACAATTATTGACAATTTAAAAAATATACAAGTGAGCGAACTTTTAGAACTGGAGTTTTAAAAATAATGAAAAGACTGTAAAGGCTTATTGGTACCGGTAACTCGATAACTGTAATACTAACAGTTTTATAAATACTCTTGATATGTGAACATATGCAGTGGTGGAGCGTGCGTCATCGGGGCCAGTCAAACATTACCGATAATGATGTTTATCAACACGTCTTGACATAATAAATTACATTCTTTTATGTTTCCATAATTTCTAAAAATTACTAGTATTACAAAGTCACTTATCAAATATTCAAACAGAAAGAATAAAATAGTCCAGGTTTTGAACTAAACTTACCAAGTGATGAAGTTGGCACGTCTGTCTCTTAACGCCAGTTCGTGAGTACCACAGTATTTTAAGAATGTTGATGCTGTGAGATGAAGCTCATGAACCACCTCTCAGAAAAGGACCTGAAACATTTCTTCCGACAGTGGAAGATTCGTATGCCGAGGTGTAGGGATAACATGTCCATTGAGTAATTTTGTAGAGCATCAGTCCGATTATTTAATAACCAAACCTCGCACAGACCATCTTTACCATCTAGCGGGCCCACTCAGGCTGGCCCCATTCACTAGTGAAAAGCTGGCACCTGAATGGTAGAGTTCATTGACCTTGAAATACATCTCGCACTGGGTGCGGCTTCAATATTCAGTCACTCTAGCGCTGGCACAGTCCTCGCGGTACATTTAGAGCAAGACATGAATAATCTTGATTTGAATACCGTATAACAAATCAAATAATTCACTGCATGTAGAGGACGGTGTTCCACTTCATATTAGCGTTAGTTCCAAAATATTTAACGGAATAAAAATAAATAGACAAATAAAAATTGGTTATGTTAAGAAATATTTGAAAAATGTTGGTGGGGCCTAACCCCTGTGACCCTAAGGACAAATATTTATATCTGGAAATGAGATTGTTTAGACTTGGTTAAAATAGAACTCTAACTTATATGAAGTTTAATGACTTGAAAATACAGGATGCATTTTAATTGATGTCAAATATTCTAGGGGCGTAACTCCCATCAACCACACATTAAGATAAGTTCATGTAAACATGGGTCTAGAGCACTTACTTAACGTTATTAAAGGTTTTCCTCAAAGATGTAGTATTGGTTGCATGGATCCATTGAATGGCCAGCTCAATCACCCTATTATCACTGGGGCATTTAAATTCTATTGTTTATCCAACCCCTGTACCTGAGGTTGACATTTTGAGAGAGCGTATCGTGAATGGACGTAACACCTCATACTTGCCCAACAGAGTACAACAAAGCATGGAACGCAGGCTCAGAGGATGCATCGAAGCAAGACACCATTTTGAACAGTTGTTGTAATAAAATGTTGTGTCTTCTTGTGTTTTAATTGTTTCTACTAAATTTTGTCTTGTATAGTTGCGTTACTTCTTCTGTTGGATTGCGTATTAATTGAACAGTGAAATTCCTATGTGTTTTTAGACCAATGTTTACATGAACTTATCTTAGGTTTGGTCGATGGAAGTAGCCCCTAGAATGTTTGACACCAATTAAAATGCACCCTGTATATATTTAGAAGTTAAAATATTGGTCTCTAGTTTAAATCTAATTAAAGTTCTATTCTTGCATGGTCTTGTAATACAAAAATGCTAATGAAGTGTTTTATTTATTTTTTTCAATTTGCAAATTAGAAGTACACAGTTATTATTATTATTATGTTGTTTGTGATTTATTGTTATTATAGATTGTCCTTATTTTTTACATACAGGAACTGGAAAGTTCTAATCACTGCCATATGATAGTGCCTTTATTTTATTTGTTTGTAACAACAAAAGCCAGTAATTATGGTTGTAAATACAAAGTGTGTATCGTACTTCATGTGCCATTAAGAATTTGTACTTTGTAAATGTTTTAAACAAGACTACTACACAATTATTATTGTCTATGTGAATCTATGGAGGTTTCTATGGCCCAGAAGTGTTGGGTGTGGTAAGAAAGCAAATGGGTGAACATTTAATAAACATATTGTCTGATCAAAACCTATATTTTAATTTCTGCATTCAGCGGAGCAATCTGGTCCATTTTTGAAAATAGATTATCTATGGCCAACAAATAGCTGCCCACGCCGTGGCATTGAATACGTCACAGAATATAACTGGAACATCTATGTATTATTTTTAGTGACACTATTTTTAAATTTGATATTTTAGATGTCTTGTTTTTAAATAATGTATTTCTAACAAAACATGTCTCAGTGGCAATTGATTATTTGAGAATATAAAGAGAATAAAAATTAAATTTTGTGGATTTCTAGAATATTACCTCGAGTTGAAACTGACACGGTTGTAAGTGTTCTAGAATATTACCTCGAGTTGAAACTGACACGGTTGTAAGTGTTCTAGAATATTACCTCCAGTTGAAACTGACACGGTTGTAAGTGTTCTAGAATATTACCTCCAGTTGAAACTGAC